>JAPKLW010005698.1:0-11029 GCA_026898455.1 Plectranthus barbatus | reverse complement strand
TTTTTTTTTTTTTTTTTTTTTTTCTGTTTCTCTTTCTTTTCTTTATTTTCACAAGCTAGCTCATATCCACACACATTTATATCTTACTAAATCACAAGCTCAAAATCGAACTATCCCCTCATAATTTTTTTTCAATTCAGTCCACAATCAACTCACTATATCACATCCTAATTTAAACAAAGAATTTTTCAGGCTCAAAGTGGCTACAAGTGGTCATTTATAGGGTTAGTGTTTGGGATAAGGCTAAGAAAAGAGATGCCTAAGATCATTTTCACCAAGGCCTACATCAATACAGTCTCGAGAGAGAAATAAGCCAAATTCTAGAATCCCACTGCAAACTTGTTCACACATGAAAGAAAAGACAAATTTAAGGCACAAATCTCACTCGGTTCTTTTGTTCTCCCCTAACAGTATCCAATTCAAACGAGATAAATCAAGCAAAATCCAAAATCAGAGAGCAACTTTTCATGCGGTATTCTCCTATCATCGGCTACTCATCATGCAATCCTAATTGTCTCAATCTCAGTGCAGACCAATCATCAATCAAACAGATTCATATCAAGGGAAGGAATAGTACATAATCTCAAGTTACACTTAAATGGATTCTGAACTAAGAACGGTACAATGGAAAATTTCAAATACATCAGAAATCCTAACTAAAGCAAATACTACTGCAAGTAAATAAAGTACAGGGAAATGAACTGAAATACAGGGAAATCAAATATAATACATCAAATCAGAAATACAAAGGTAAATAATGGATTCCATTCCCACAAGTCATCCTCCCCCCAAACTTATTCAACACGAAGGGAAGAATAAGTTTGAAAGTCAGCTTGCAGGAAAGGAATCTAGACCTCAATCCTGCTGCGGTGGCTGATCTCCCGGTGCCCTCCTGTTCCTGCGACCATACCGCAGGGCCGGCTCGAAATCGGCAAAGTGATCCTGCATCTGCCGGGTCAGATCTGCAATGGCACGAGTGTGGACAGTGTTGTAGTCCTCCTGCTGCCTCCGGATGTCGGCAAGTAGGGTATCCTGCACCAACTGATGGTCACGGACCTCGCGGAGCTCTGTGCGGAAACTGCGGAAGTCGGCTCGCTGCTCCTGCATGAACTGGAGAAATGGAGCCCAGTCCGGAACGGAGGAAGAAGACCCTGCACCGGCATATGAAGTGGAAGCACCACCCCCGCCTCCTCCCTGAAATGGAGGGGCATCAGTGCGGGGCGGCGGGTCTCTCTGCAACTCTGCCCAACGCCGCTCCTCGGCTATCCTCTCGGCCTCCTCCTCGCGAGTGAGAATCCTCTGATCTGGTAGTGTGCCAGGACGGTGGATCAGCCGGTAGGTGGGTGCCCCGCCATCAGAACTACGGGTCCGATCCATATGTGCCAGAGTGGACATGAGCCAATTGTCGCGGACAGTGTGATCCGTGACGTGAGTAAGCTCGGGGGCGGGCAGTAGGAAACGGTCGCCGTTTGTGAACAGCAGGAAGATCTGACGGCGGTCCTGATAGATAAATCTGAACTGCTCCAGCTGATCAATCTTTAGAGTCTGAACACCCCTCACCGGGGTGTAATGGTCAACCGGAATCCCGAAGTGCCGGGCTATGGGGGTCACGAACCCTCCACACCAGAAGTCCCCCGGGTTAGCAATGATCTGACGCTTCCAATTCTCCATCACGAAGGCTGCCAGACTGAGGTGGACGCCATTCAGCATGGCCCACAAGCAAAACATTTCGCTCCCCCGAGCCTTCCCGTGCTCATTTCTGCCGAACACCGAGAGGCCAAAAATCTTCTGGATGTAGCGGAACACCGGATTATCAATTGTGGTGGCCTTCATGTTTGACCTGCTGAAGCGGGCCGGGTGTGCGACAGAGGAAATAGATGGCCAAAACTCTCCAAGCTGGAACTCAGCCGGCACAAGGTACATGCCCCCCGGCTCACATCCAAAAATCCGATCCAGCTGTGTCCTGCTGAGCCGGCGAGGCTGTCCCTGAAGCTGGAACTGGATCCCATTAGGCTCGACGGGACCCTGGTTGCGGGGTGGCTCGATGATGTGAAGAGAGGCGAAAAACTCCAGACAGAGTGGCGGAATGGTGGGCCACTTTTGGGCGATGAAATGCCCCCAGCCGCATCGGGCGAATAAGTCCTGAACATCAGTCCCCAGTCCCAGCGTCAGCAAATCCTCATCATCCGGATACCTAGTCGGCTTCAAGGTGAAGCGCTGCATTGTCCTGAAGCGCTGCTGGTGATCTGGAAAGGCGAACTCAGGCTCCCAGCCGGGTTGCTCCTCAGGGGGTATCTCCCGCTCCTCATTCTCTTCATCTTCGGCCTCAGACGCCGGATTCTCATGCATCTCCTCATCGGAAGTCGGAACATACTCCTCGTCGGATGAAACCATCTGTATCTCTCTGCAAGAACAGCAACCCATAATCAGCACAAAGAAGTAATAGGCCAGGAACAACTCCCCCAAACTTGCCTAGAGCAAGCAAATCCAACATAATCAACAAATATCAAGCAAGCCTATGACCAAGTAACCACCCAATCATGCAATTTCATACGATACCCAAGTGCAAAACAACAATCAAAAACCACAGAAACCATAGAGTACACATGGGGAAGGCAGAAACCAAGCAACAGTAAAGGGGGTTGTGTAGGAATCAAAATCCAAAATAGAACCTCAAATAGGCATGCCCATCCCAAATTGACCACCCAAGCATGCAATTAACCTCAATACCAAGTGCAAAACGCAATTTGGAGAAGTTAACATAGGGCAACAGTACAGGGGGAACAATCTAGATCCTCAAATCCACAAAATTCCACAATAATCAACAATGAATCCTCAAATCGACTCTCCTACAACCCAGAACGACCCAAAATAGCCCGATACATGCAATAAATCGAAAGAATTTCAACAATTCATCATAACACAAAAGAGGGCAAAAATTAGGGTTCTACTTCAAAATTAACATAAAATCAAGTTAACAACAATTAAAGAGAAGAAAGGAGAGGGGGGGAGAGGATTACCTTGTGTTGGAAGGGGAGGGAGGACGAATTTCGAGCGAGGGGGGTCGGTCGAGTGTGTGTGTCGAAAGAGAGGAGAGAAAGAATGAGGGGAGGGGTTCTGTTCGTGCGATTTAAAATAACAGACGCGTGCGTCTGTTTCGATCGACAGGAATCCTGTCGATCGACAGACGCGCGATTTTTTCAAATTTTCTTTTTTTTTTTTTTTTTTTTATAAATTAATTAAATAAATGCAGGGCGGAAATTTTAAATGCAAACAAAACTTGTGTCGATCGACAGGAATCCAGTCGATCGACACACTTATTGACCGGAAAACAGTGGACCAGATACGAGCTTGTCGATCGACACAATTTGTGTCGATCGACGGACTTTCAATACTTAACCAAACTTTTGTGCAGACGTCTCCGTCGATCGACAGGATCCCTGTCGATCGAAACAGAGACACAAATTTTGAAAATTCTATTTACAAGCTGGAAATTATTCTAAGGCATGAAATAAATCCTAAAACACCTAAGACTCGAAAATAGACTCTAAAAACTGAAATAAAGCAATAAACTGATGGGTTACCTCCCAACAAGTGCTTCATTTAACGTCGTTAGCTCGACGATACCTCAGCTCATGGCCGGTCCAGATAGTGCACCGCCACAGCTCCAATCTGATGCGGGCTGTAGTACCTCTTGACATGATTCCCATGCACCTTGAAGATGTTGCCATCCTGACCAACTAGCTCTACCACACCATTGTTGGCAATGTTGACCACAGTGTAAGGTCCGGACCACTTGGATTGCAGCTTTCCAGGCATGAATCGGAGACGGGCATTGAAGACGAGAACAAGGTCTCCTTTGTAGAATTGTCGCCTCTTCAGGCCTTGGTCATGGAATCTCTTGGCTCGGAGCTTGTAGATCATTGAATTTTCATAAGCCTCCTCCCTGAACTCATCCATCTCATTTAGGTATGCAGCCCGGCTTTCAGCAGCAGCCTTCCAGTTCAGATTCAGCTCTTTCATCGACCTCCATGCCTTGTGCTCAAGCTCCACAGGAAGATGACACGACTTACCATAGACCAGCTGGAATGGTGACATGCCAATCGGGGTCTTGAAAGCAGTGCGGTAAGCCCACAGAGCGTCATCGAGCTTGTATGCCCAATCCTTCTTCATCTTGACAGTCTTCTCGAGGATCCCCTTGATTTCCCTGTTTGACAACTCAGCGAGGCCATTCCCTTGGGGGTGGTATGGAGTAGTAACCCTGTGCTTAACACCATAGCGAGCAAGAAGAGCAGCAATAATACGGTTACAAAAATGGGAACCACCATCACTTACCAATGCTCTCGGAGTGCCATAGCGAGTTACCACATGCTTCTGAAGGAAATTCACCACAACTTTGGCATCATTGGTGATAGTAGGAATGGCTTCCACCCACCTAGAAACATAATCAACAGCCAAAAGAATGTAAGTATACCCCCCCGAAGGTGGGAAGGGTCCCATAAAATCTATCCCCCAAACATCAAAGATTTCGACCTCTACCACAGGAGTTTGGGGCATCTCACTCTTCTTAGAAATATTACCCATCCTCTGACACCTGTCACAGTTGGCCACGAAGGCCTTGCAATCTCCATGGATGGTTGGCCAGTAGAATCCACTAGAAAGGACCTTGAAGGCGGTCCTGTTGGCAGCAAAGTGGCCACCGCTCGGAGAAGAGTGACAGGCCTCGATGATCCGGAAGAACTCAGGCTGAGGCACACACCGGCGGATGATGGTATCGGCACACCGGCGCCATAGATACGGGTCCTCCCAATAGTAGAACCGGGCCTCTTTCAGAAATCTCTTCCTTTCCTGCGGGGTAGACTCCGGAGGGGGAACTCCACTCACCAAGTAGTTGGCGTAATCAGCAAACCAGGGGGTCTTGTTGGCATAGTACTCCTTGAGGTCTCTATCCTTGCATACGAAGACCTGTTCATCTGGGAAGGTCTCTTGGATCCTCATCCTCTGGTCATCTCCCTCAACTTGGTACTCCAACCTAGAGAGGTGGTCGGCAATCACATTCTCACAGCCCTTTCTGTCCTTGATCTCCACATCGAACTCCTGAAGTAACAGGATCCATCTGATCAATCTGGGCTTAGCATCCTGCTTGGCAAACAGAAACTTAATGGCGGCATGGTCAGTATAAACAACAGTTTTCGACCCTATCAAGTAAGGCCGAAATTTATCAAATGCATACACAACCGCCAACATCTCCTTCTCCGTAGTGGTGTAATTGCATTGGGCAGGGTTCATGGTCTTGCTGGCATAATGGATGACATGGAAGAGTCTCCCCTTCAGTTGTCCTAGAACCGCTCCAACTGCGAAATCACTGGCATCACACATGAGCACAAAGGGCTCATCCCAATCCGGAGAAGTGAGAACAGGAGCAGTCACCAATGCTTTCTTCAACTGCTCGAAAGCCTTTAAGCACTCTGCATCAAAAACAAAAGACACATCTTTCTCAAGCAGATTACAAAGGGGTCTAGAGATTTTGGAGAAATCCTGAATGAATCTACGGTAGAACCCGGCATGTCCTAGGAAACTCCGGACTCCCTTCACATTGATTGGTGGCGGCATCTTCTCAATTGCCGTGATCTTGGCCTTGTCCACCTCTAAACCTTCAGATGACACCCGGTGTCCTAGTACTATCCCTTCCTTCACCATGAAGTGGCACTTCTCCCAGTTCAGGCACAGGTTTGTCTCAGCACACCTCTCCATCACTGTAGCTAAATTCTGCAAGCAAGCGTCAAACGAGCTACCAAAAACAGAGAAGTCATCCATAAAAACCTCCATAATGTGCTCAATAAGATCATGAAAAATAGACATCATACACCTCTGAAAAGTAGCAGGTGCATTGCACAAACCGAAGGGCATTCGCCGGTAGGCAAAGACTCCATAGGGGCAGGTGAAGGCCGTCTTATGCTGATCTTCCGGAGCTACTGCAATTTGGTTATAACCAGAATAACCATCAAGAAAGCAGTAATAGGGATAACCTGAAAGTCTGTCAAGCATCTGATCGATGAAGGGTAGCGGGAAGTGATCTTTGCATGTGGCGGCATTCAGAGCTCGGTAGTCGATGCAAAACCGCCATCCTGTGACAGGTCTCGTCGCCACCTCTTCGCCATCCTCGTTCTTCACAATCTGCATTCCCCCCTTCTTGGCCACAACCTGTGTCGGACTCACCCATTGACTGTCGGAGATGGGATAGATCATCCCATTGTCTAGAAGCTTCAGTACTTCTTTCTTCACGACCTCTTGCATGGTGGGATTGAGTCTTCTTTGAGCTTGTCTCTTCGGCTTAGCCTCCTCCTCTAGATGAATCCTGTGCTGGCATATGGTTGGACTGATTCCTTTGATATCTGCCAATGTCCATCCGATAGCTGACTTGTGGTCCCTCAAGACTCGGAGCAGCTTGTCCAACTCTGTAGAACTAAGAAAAGAAGACACAATCACAGGATAAGTGTTATCAGAACCCAAATAAGCATACTGTAAATGAGAAGGAAGAGGTTTCAGCTCCAAAACAGGTGGTTCGGGCCGTTTTTCAGCCTCGGGTGTGGCTGTGTCGGTCGACAAGGCCTCTCTGTCGATCGAAACAGAGGCTACTTCCTTCTTCTTCTTCCTCCTGGTCTGCCTGTCGACTGGGTGGATTTTGGAATCTGAGTCGATCGACACCCTCCCTGTCGATCGACAGGGAGGCAAGTTTTCACTGCTCGACACTCCAGTCCTGTCGAGCGAAACAGAGGCACCAGCTCGATTTTTTTCTGCTTCTTTCAGAAATTGGATAGGCAGAGGCTCCCTTTGGTTCTCCTTTGCCCTAGGTAACTCCTCCTTCACATCTAAGTCCACAATAAAGTCCAAGAGCTCATCACAGGCTTCATCAAGCTCTGAAAAAGAAAACAAAGAGTGGTGAAGACATTGCTCAAGAAAATCAGTGTCAGCATGCAAAGAAAGCAAAGGAGAAGAAATCACCGGATCAAAACTGTCTATCATATGGCATTCTTCTTTGTAACTCCCATCATCGTGTTTTTGCATGGACTTGAAAATGTCGAAGGTCACAGACTCGTTGTCGACTCGGAATGTCAGCTTCCCTTCTCGAATATCAATCAGGGCTCCTCCGGTCCTCAGAAATGGTCTCCCCAGAATCAGCGGGATGTTGTGATCCTCCTCCATGTCTAAAACAACGAAGTCAGCCGGGAGTATGAAATCTTTAACCTTCACTAGGACATCCTCCACAATTCCTCTCGGATAGGAAATCGATCTATCAGCCATCTGAAGAGTGATGGTAGTCGGCTTGATATCTCCAATCTCCAGTCTCTTGAAAATGGACAATGGCATCAGATTGATGCTTGCTCCAGAATCGCAAAGCACCTTGCCGAATGTCTCTCCACCTATGACACAAGAAATAGTGAAAGAACCCGGATCCTCTCTTTTCAGAGGCAGCTTCTTCTGAATAATAGCACTGCATTCCTCAAACAGGTTCACTGTCTCGTGCTGTAGCATAGGTCTCTTCTGCGCGACCATATCCTTGAGGAATTTGATGTACCCCGGCATCTCCTGCAGAGCTTCCACGAGAGGAATATTGATGTGCACCTTCTTCATATTCTCCAAAAAACGGGCATACCTCTCATTCACCTTTTTCTTGGCAAATCGCTGCGGATACGGCATCGGGGGCAATTTTTCACCCTGACCTGGCAGCTGCGTCGATCGACAGGGGTTCTATCGATCGACAGAACCTCCTATCTCCTTTTCTGGTTCTGGACCTCTATTTCGATCGACAGGATGTATGTCGGTCGAAACAGAGGTTTCTGCCTCGGACTCCTGCTCCTTTTCACTCCCTTCTTCGGCCTCAGATTCGGCCCCTTTTTGTTCGGGTCCCTTGTAAGACTTGCCACCCCTCAAAGTGATGGCATTGACCTGATTTCTTTGATTCTTCGGATTGGCCTGAGTGTTGCTCGGTAATTGCCCTTGTTTATGTTGGGCACCAAGGGATGCGGCAATCTGGCTGACCTGCGTCTCTATGATTTGAGCATGTTTCTCCACTCTATCAACTTTGGAGTTGATACCTTCCACTTCTTTCTCCAAGTTGCCAACTCTCTTGTCAGACCCCTGCATGAATTTAGCTAGAATTTCCTCGAGGCTCAACTTCTTCTTTGGCTCGACAATCTCTCCATTCTCCACCTTGAATCCAGCGGGAGGTTGCTCGGCAGCTTCAGGATTTGAGTATGAAAAACCTGGGTGATTCCTTGCTCGGTTGGGATTGTAGCCTTGGTTGTAGTTCTGGTTGTAGCCTTGGTTGTAGCCTTGGTTCTGAGAATATCCACCTCTGTTGTTGTTCTGATAGCCACCTCTTTGGATAAAATTGACATTGGCAGCATCAGTCTCACCGGAAGAGGACGGAACTGGCTCGACAGCAGCAATGGTTCGTCCAGATTCCATCTTGGCGAAGTCCTCTCTCAACTTCTTGATCTCTCCCATTAGGTCTACCTCGGGCTTTGCTACCTTCTCTACGGCTTTGACTGACTCCTTGCGGCTGCTAGACCATCTTTGACTGTTAGTTGCCATTTTCTGAAAGAAGGCCATGGCTTTCTTGGGACCCTTAGTCATCACAGAATCTCCCAATGTGGAATCCACCAGTTCAACAGTCTTCTCGTTCAAGCCTTCGTAGAAAGTTTCCACTTGATCTGCCAAACAAAGATTGTGACCAGGACACAACCGCAGCAGCTCCTTGTACCTCTCCCAGGCCTCATAGAAATTCTCATCGTACCTCTGAGCAAACCTCATGATATCCTTTTTCCTTTGCCTGATGGTGCTTGGAGGGAAGAAATTCATTAAAAATTCATCCCTCAGTTCCTTCCAGGTGCCGATGTTGGACTTATCCAACGCAGTAAACCATGACTGGGCCTTGTCTCGCAGAGAAAAGGCAAAGAGCCTCATCCGCATGGCACTCTTGCTGACTCCATTGATCTTCACGGTGTTGCAGAGCATGATGAATTTGTCAAGATGAGCATAGGGGTCCTCAGTAGCTCGGCCCCCATACTGACTCTGCTGAACCATCTGCACCAACCCAGTCTTCAGCTCAAAGTTATTGGCATTGATGCCAATGCTGAAATCGGTCTCCTGGAACTTAGGTCTGTATCTCTTCTGAATAGCATCTTCATCCTCATCAGCATCAATCCCTGGGTCATCATCCTCATCTTCATCATCGGAGGACTCCTCAGGTGGATCGTTGTTCCCTTTTCTGCCTCTTTCCTGCTCCAGCATAACCATACGCTCTCGCATGGCGTGCATCTCTCTCAACAGCTCAGCTGTTTGCTCGGGAGTGAGGTTGGGAATGTTCTCTTGATTATTGTCGGCCATCTTGACAGTTTCACTGCTGGAAGCGGCTTCCTCTCGGTGTCTCCGGCTGTTGTTTCTTCTGCACGTAGCCTCAATCTCAGGGTCGATAGGAATCGGTTCCTTACCACTCCTCCTTGTGTGCATTAACTACCTGCAAATCAGTTATAAAAACAGTGAGTATACTCAGAACAGCAATAAAACTGAATTAAATTGACTAACACACGAACTGAACGAGAAAAACAGTAAAAATCTTGAAAAACGATTTCTGAGTCGGTCGACAGAAATAAATTCGATCGACAGACTTCCTGTCGGTCGAAATACCGCCTGTCGGTCGAAACAGAGGGAAAATTAAAGGGAAAAAAAAAAACTGGCGAAAATTTTTAAAGGAAATAATAAGAAATTTTTGCAAAAACTGAAAGGGAAATTAGAATTAAAAATACAACTTAAATCAACAACCCTAAACAGATTCAATAACAAGATAATTCTTAACAATCCCCGGCAACGGCGCCAAAATTTGATCACTATTTTTTTATAATGATTTTTTATAGTGTAGTGACAAGTTAATATTATCGATCCCACGGAGATTGTAATATCGAACACCTCATATACTGAACCATTTGTTGTCGGTTTGTTGTCCAAGTAAACAGAATTTTGAAAGGGTTTTGGGATTTAAAACTAATTTTGCAAGAAAATTAAATTAAAGCAAGTAATTAAATATGTTTTGAAAACTTCTTGAGAAAAGTTCAGATTCCAGGGCAAGTTCATGTCAAGAATAGCATGCAAGGGAATTTCATCGATCAATTTAAGATAAAGATTTGGTGGAACATCAGAAAAGTATTACAAATTCCAGGCTTTGGCAATTCATAAAGTAGATCATCAATTTCCTATATCCTCTCGGTCTCTAGGAAAATTAACAACTCCTCAAAACATCAGATTTATTCCTATGGATCTAATTCCTCTTTTCAGACATAATTAAAATCCATATTAAAAATTCTTAAATCCATTAATCAATTTTCACCTTGCGGTCTCAAATTAATTAATTATGAAAACCTAATTAAATGGCCAATTTAATCAGAGTTGAAAAGGCACAAGAATTATTAAACCAATTAAAGTATTGATCGATTCAATCACCTAAACATGCATCCAAGACAATCACATAAGCCCTAGAATCTGAATAAGGATTTACCTACTCATATTCATGTTAAACATAATCATGAAAGGATAAAACCTGTAATAAAACTTCATAGAGAAAACAAGTCTTGATATTGCATCCAATCTTCAAAGGTTCGAGTCCAATCTCACCACAAAGCGAAAGCAATTCGAGAACAAGAAAAACTCTAGGGTTCAAGGCTCCAAAAACAGCATCCCTCGCAAAAATCGCCTAATAAAATAATATATACTAGGTTTAAATTGTCCCAATATGGAAATAAATCAAAAACAGCAACTTCCAATTTTTCCGACCCGTATTTCGATCGACACAAGGCCAGTCGATCGAAATGGTTGCTTCAGACTAAATCCTTCACGTTGAACTCCCTGTCGGTCGACACAATTTCCGTCGGTCGACAGGAACTCACACGGTCGACATACATCCTGTCGACCGCTCTGAACTTCCCTGATCTCTCGATTCTTCATGTGCCTCTGTTTCGATCGACGCAAT
>JAPKLW010005696.1:0-19874 GCA_026898455.1 Plectranthus barbatus | reverse complement strand
CGATCAAAGCCTAACCAGCGAGCACTCAGCTGATGAGGAAAGTTACAAAGTATTTCAGGGTTTTACAAAAATAAACCTATCAGATCTAAACCCATGAAACCACTTCCTCACATCAGCTCTAACCTAAAAATCTTCCCCCTCAAACTGGGAGAGATATTGCTCGATTAAATTATGAAGTAAAATCTGAGCCAGGTTAGAATTAAAAAAATGGAGTGCAGTGCTGATTACACAAAATGTGTAAGTTCAGCTGGTAAGTCAATACTCAGACAATTTGTTGGACAATGAGGAATTGTCGTCAACTTGTCAGTAATCAATCCATTAAAGATGTTGCAGTTACAAGTACAGGATAGAAAACTGACTAGTCTAGAGATACAAATACTTACACAAAGTGAAGATGCTAGACTATGGCTGAGAAGAAGATCCTGGTGATTGATTGCGATTTGCTAAGTTCCTCAAGATCTCTGTAAGGGCCGCCATATCTTGTCTGCTCTTCTCCCTTTCCTCAGCAGCTATCCTCCTCTCCTCTTCTGCAAGGCGAGCTTTCTCAGCCTCAGCCCGTGCTCGCGCACTTTCCCCCTCTTGGATCCGCGCCAAAAAGGAGGACACTCCAGAGGTGAATGACCCCATTTGTTGCGCCATCTCTGCTCGGAAGGAGGAAAAACGCTGGTCCATCCTGGCATCAAGGAGAGCAAGCAGTTGCGCAGGCGGATGGACCTCGGAGATAGGCTCTGCTGACAGCGCCAGAGAAGTAGAGGGCACATCAGATGAGGCCTCAGCCATCTCAGTGTCAGCTCCAGCTGGCCCTTCTACGACTTGCTCTGCAGCGGCTGCTGGTGCATCTGCTGGTACTGCTGTTGCTGCTGCTGCTGACTCTTCTTCTGCGGCTGACTCCTCCACCAGCATCTCAGCTGATGCTGGCGGGACTTGCTCTGAATCTGCCTCCACTTGCCAGTCAAAGTGCTCCAGCTCCACAACATTTGGAACAGCAGCGACGACAGGGATCAGCCACAGGCCACGCGAGGGATCCTCCTCCACAATATGGTCAATCAGCAATGCAGTGGCCGCCATGTCGAACAAGACAGCATGGTAGGGAGGGATCATCGGGAGGGTAACCAGCACTTTGATGCGATGAAGCGCGTATGTCAGCTGGTACCCCCGGCTGCTGACCCGGAACTGGAGGAAAGGTAACTTAACCTTTTGCCGTGGCGGGAGGCCAGAGCTTCCAGTCAGCTGTCTATACTCTGCAATCTTCAGCAATCGACGCTGGATTCTTCTTGTAGACAACTGCTGGGGGCTTTCTGGATCAGTGCCCATGAAAGCATGAGCCCACTCCTCCTCGGCTCTCCAGTAGCCAAGACCCAGCCTGGCATAAAGCACCGCCCGCTTCTCCACCGTCAGCAGGCGCTGGCATCTGTCAAAAATCAACCATCTCCGGAACTCTAGACCAAGTTCCGGATCCACCCTCCAGAGCCTTCGGTAGTTGGCTATCATCTCGTCATTGACGGCATTCTCCACCTCAGTCGTAATGTTCTCAGCATACTCGTAGAGGGTGTAATTGAAATATTCCACTGGCTGCAGGGGCAGGCACCAGTCTGAGATCCTCGATGCATATACCGACTGGTGGGGGAGTCCGCTGAAGGGTATGATGTTGAATGCAGATGGCTCTGGCACTCTTGAATTATGAAAGGCCATCTCCCCTCGCTGCTCCCAGCGGTGCACCCCTGTCACTAGAGCCTGGAAGGCATCTTCGTCAACCAGTTGATACTCCTGGATGCAGAGCATATAAGAGCGCCTTTCAGTTCGTGCGCGCCTAGCTGGTGAGGAAGAGGATGCTGCTGGCCGCCCGGAAGTTGATGTCGAGGCATCTGTAGATCGGGGGCGACTGGCAGAACGTCGAGCCTTATCATCAATATCGGGGAATAGATCCCTGGGCTCCATCCTCTGCACCGTGGAATAAGATACCACCTTCTCAGCTGACTCCTGCTCTGGCTCCTCAGCCCTCGGCTCCTCTGCAATCTCCTCTGCCTCCTCGGATTCAGAACTGACATCCGAGAAGCTCGCCAGTTGTACCGGGGTGGTCGCCCGCTCTTCTCCTCCTCCACTGGCACCCCCTTGCGCGGCCAGTGGGACATCGTCATCACCTCCACCACCCCCTTGCGCGGGTGGAGGTACATCAGTAGCTTCCTCTTCAGGCTGGTACTCATCCACAAGGGATAGTACATCCTTGTCAGCGCCCATCACCAGCAGGCGTTCAAATGTTTCTTCAGGAAAGAGCTCGCCTGGTGGTGCTGGTGCTGGTCGGCTGGCACTTGGAATTGTGAGCGCCTTTCCTTTGCCCCTGGAAGCCAGCCTCATCTGCTCGGCCAGCTCTGCCTGGCGCCTGGCCTCATGCTCAGCCTGCACCTTTGCATAGGCTTCATCGCGTGCTGCCAGCTCAGCCTCTAATTTTCGCTGGGCTGCCAAGGCCTTCAGCCTTGCCTTGGCTTGCTTCCTCCTGACAATGGAGGCACTTCTCTCCTTCTTAGCCTGCTCCATCACCCGCTGAGCTCTGGTTTGGACCCTCTTCCTCTTCCGGGTCATCCTCTCCAGCGTTTCTTCCTCAGTCAGCCCCAGTAAGTTCTTTTTGACTGGGATGGAGATCTTCCCAGGCTCGGGGCCATATGCCACAGCTGATGGTGGCTGCTGGTACTGAGAAGTCTTGGGCTTCTTACGGGAGGTCTTCTTGGTGACTGGCACCTGCTGAACTGGCTGAGGGCGACTGCCAGAAGCATCCACTTCCGTCTCCTCCATTTGAGTAAAAAGGGACTCAGTCTCCATCTTTCTTTTCAGCTCGGCCCTTGCCTCCTCCGTCAGCGGCTGTGCCATGACTGGCACCTGTTCCCCCTTATCCTCCTCTTCTTCCTCCGAAACAACCTCAGCTGGATCCACTGCTGACTTTCCCCTCAGCCTCCGCGGCTTATGGTAGTCAGGGCGAGGTAGCTTGGCCTGCTCCTTGGTGGGCGGAATGAAGTCCGAACTCACCAGTTGTTCCCCCTGGTCCACTCCATCTCCAATCTCCATCTCCAAGATATGGCTGATCCGCAGCCCAAAGGATACGGAGTGAGCGAACGTCCCATCAATTGGAATGTTGGCGTTCCTGGCTACATTCTCCAGCAACCGGCCGAAGAAGAACTCGGCCCAGTTGCCCTCAATCCCATCGACCAGCGCGCACATCACTGAAAACTTGCGCAGGCTCAGCTCGGCGTAGGATCCGACTTCGCACTGCAACATCCTGACAACGATGTCGCATACCATCTGCCAGTAGTCCTCCATTTCGGACTTCCTCATGCCAGTCCGGAAGACGGTGACTTCGGCCCTCTTCCATTGTGCCCATCTGCTTCGGAACTCCACCGTATCATCCTGATGATACGTGGCTACTTCCTCTCCTTCATTCCTCAAGCCGAAGAGATTGGCGAGGTATTCGGCGGTGACGGTGATCAGGTGGCCGAACACCGATGTAGTGAACGACCTCCTGTCGTCAGCAACCACGGCCCGAGCGTAAAACTCGGCTACCATGTGTGGGTGGAAGGTCTCGGGCCTCGCCGTCAGATACTGTCGAAGGCCTTCCCGGTCGATCATCTCCATCAGCTCCTCTCCATAATTCTTCCGCGCCAGCTTCTCGTTCAGAATTTTCTCTTTCTGAACTTGCGCTGCCCTGAGTTGCGCGTTCGAGAGCTGAGCCCTGGTCGCCGGCTTGTTCAACTGAACCAGTCGAGCGAATGGGAGGGTGTAATCAATATCTTCAATTTTTACGATGCCAGTATAAGTCGGCATGTGGGCTTCTGCGATAGGTAAGTCTGGTGAACCAGACGAAGAAGATGTAGAAGGTGTGTTATCAGCTGATTGTCGGGAAGATGAAGCCATAATTTCAGAAAAAAAAAAAATCTCAAGGAAGATGAAGAGATATGAACAGATTTAGGGTTCTGAAATTTGAAGGATCGTAAAAGGTTAATCCGACGAAAAGCATCGGGTACATATACCCAAGTCCATGCAAGATCAGACGACTAGGATTGACGCTTAGCAAGCGGGGATCGACGGTCATCAGCAGGCCCGTTTCCCTGTGCGACGTGCGCGGTCGTGCTGTCGTGGGATGCGCCGTGTAGCTGACGTGGCGCTCAGCGATTGGTGGTAACCAAAAGGCGGACTGCGCAGTCACTGTGCGTATTAAATGTGGCATTAAAAGCCGCATTTAATTCTGAGGGCTGTACACGCTACTTGGATTTGAACAATCCCGCCTTTTCTGAGACCGCTGGCTTGACTGGTCATCAGTAGCATATGCCAGTCGCATACTTCCCCCTAACTGGTTGGCCTCTTTATCAGTTAGCAACTGATACATACTTGCTGATAGTTCTTCCTGCTGGCAGACTTCCATCAGTTATCAGCTGGCAACTAGAGATTGTAAAAATTGAGAGCTTGGACTCAATTTTCACCAGTCGTGGATGTACCACCAGTTGTCTGCTGATATCTTGAAAGAACGAAAATTGAGAGCTGGGACTCAATTCCTTAAGTCATTTGAGGAAAAATTCCGCCAGTAGATACCACCTGTGGTTGAAAGACACCACATGTTGAGAAACATCTTTCGAGGAATGTGAAACGACTAAGAGCTTGGACTCAGTCGTAATCAGCATCCACCAGAAGATCAAGAACAGAATGATAGCTGGGACTCATTCTTCCTCATCATTAAGGCTCGCATCAATCTCCATGAGACCGAGTTTGATGCACAACTCCTTGAATCTTGCTTCTGGTAGTGGCTTGGTGAAGATGTCAGCCAGTTGATCTTCAGTTCTGATATAGTCCACGCTGACATCCTTCTTCTCGACATGATCACGAATGAAGTGATGTCGAATATCTATGTGCTTGGTTCTGGAGTGATGAACCGGATTCTTCGTGATGCACATAGCACTGTTGTTGTCGCAATAGATTGGAACACAGCCAGTGTCCACTTCATAATCCTCCAGTTGTTGCTTGATCCAAATTATTTGAGCACAGCAACTGGCAGCGGCAACATACTCAGCCTCAGTGGTAGAAGTAGCAACTGAGTGCTGCTTCTTGCTAAACCAGCTGATTAGCTTGTGTCCTAGAAATTGACACGTACCACTGGTGCTTTTGCGATCAATACGGCATCCAGCGAAGTCTGAATCTGAATATCCAATGAGTGTCAGCTCATCATTTCTGGGATACCATATTCCAAGCGATTCAGTCCCCTTCAGATATTTCACTATCCTCTTGGCAGCTTCCATGTGTGACTTCTTCGGATTTGCTTGAAATCTGGCACACACTCCGACTGAATACGAGATGTCGGGTCTGCTGGCTGTGAGATAGAGAAGTGATCCAATGATACCTCTGTAAACAGTTGGATCAACTGATTCTCCTTGCTCATCAAGAAATATCTGACAGCTGGTGCTCATAGGAATTCTTAGGGACTTAGTTTTCTCGGGGCAATACTTCTGAATAAGATCCTTCGTATACTTCCTCTGGCTGATAAAAATACCATCAGCTGACTGCTGGACTTGGAGTCCTAGGAAGTATGTTAACTTGCCCATCATGCTCATCTGAAATGATGTCTGCATCAGTTGAGAGAACTTCTCACAAAGAGTTATATTCTTCGACCCGAAAATAATGTCATCGACATAAATCTGCACCAACAGCATGTCACTACCATCCTTGAGAAGAAAGAGAGTCCTATCAATCTTCCCTTTCCGAAATCCATTGCTGGTTAGAAATTGTGACAGCGTTTCATACCAAGCCCTGGGCGCCTGTTTCAATCCATACAGGGCCTTTCTCAGCTTGTATACCTTGGTGCCAACTTCAAAGCCTGGAGGTTGCTCGACATATACCTCCTCTTTCAGCTCGCCATTCAAGAAGGCGCTCTTCACGTCCATCTGGAACACTGTGAAGCCGTGATACGCTGCATAAGCAAGGAACAGCCGTATCGCCTCCATCCTGGCAACTGGTGCGAAGGTCTCATCGAAATCGATCCCTTCACACTGTCTATGGCCCTTGGCGACTAGACGAGCTTTGTTTCGGACCACAATGCCATCTTCATCTCGCTTGTTCTTGAAAACCCACTTGGTGCCAATCACTGACTGGTGTGATGGCCTCTCTACCAAGTCCCAAACGTTGTTGCGAGTGAACTCCGCAAGCTCTTCGTGCATGGCATTGATCCAATCGGCAGATTCGAGCGCATCTTTGATGGACGTAGGTTCCATCTGAGAGATAAAACAAGATAAGAGCGCTCTGCCGTGTCGAGTCTGGACAGAACCTTCCGGATCACCGAGAATAGCATCAGATGGGTGATCCCTCAGCCATTTGGGAGGACCAGCGGCTGCTGGTGCCGGCTGTGAAACAGGTTCATCTGTCCTGGCGACTGGTGCTTCCACATTTCCACCAGTCGGAGCTGCAACATCAGCTGGTGCTGGACCTTCACCAGTTGGAACAACTTCATCAGCATCACCTTCTGACTGGTTGTCTGAATCTCCACCAACGTTGTCAGCATCAGCTGGAACATCCTCTCCAGCTGGTCCATCACTGCCTTCTTCTTCAAAAAGGCCAGTAGGGATTCCCCCTAGATTGTTGCTTGATCCACTCAGGGAGATTGAGTGTAAGGTCTCAGCAAGGTCATTTGCATCACCGACCCTCTCAGGTTGCTGATGGGCACCTGAGGTAACTGGTTGTGAAGATGATCCATTCATCGGTCTAGTCGAACCAGTTGGTTGAGCATTGGAAGAATTCCTGCCCAACTGGTCATTGACATCATTGACCTCAGGAACATCTTCAGCCAGTTGGCGTAAGGTCCTGCGCACTAAAGTAGCTTCATCAAAAACAACATTGCATGTTATTTCCACAAGCTGGGTCGTCTTGTTAAATACTCTATAGCCCTTGTGAGAGGGGTGTCCATATCCGACAAACACACCCTCATCAGCTTTAGGCGAGAAAGCATTTAAGTTCGACTTCCCATTATTATGGATATAACATGGAGAACCGAATGCACGAAGATGAGCTAAAGTAGGCTTACGACCGAAGTACACTTCGTAGGGAGTTTTCTGAAGTCTGTCGTTGATCCCGCTCCTATTCTGAGTATAGCAAGCAGTCACCAACGCCTCTCCCCAGAAACTCTGACCCAAACCAGACTCAGCCAGCATGGATCGGACTGCTTCCTTCAGCGTCCTGTTCCTACGTTCTGCCAGTCCATTTTGCTGTGGTTGCCTTGGTGTAGATCTCTCATGTTTGATCCCGGCCTCCGCGCAAAAATCCATCAGCGGACCGTTGCAGAATTCAGTCCCATTGTCCGAACGAATTCGCTTCACGACAGCTTCTCTCTGCTTCTGAGCTTGGATGATCAACTCTGGAAGAATCACCTTCACCTCATCCTTTGTTCTGAGAAGCTTCACCCATGTATAGCGCGAGTAGTCATCGACTACCACCAGCGAATATCGTCTTCCTCCAATGGTTTGCGGCGTTACTGGTCCAAACAGGTCCATATGTAACAGCTCGAGTACCTGACTGGTACTAGGGTGAACTGGCGACTGGCTCTTGAAGGATTTCTTGGTCTGTTTGCCTTGCTGGCAGGCCTTGCAAATCCCTTCCTTCTTGAACCCGCCCTTGGGAAGACCATCTACAAGATCATGCTTGGTTAGATAATTAATAGTTTTGAAATTCAAATGACTTAACCTTTTGTGCCACAGCCAGTTGGTCTCCATGGAACTGGTGGCAACAAAGCATGTATCAGTCTTCCCGCTTTGCCAGTCAACGACATACAACCCTCCTTTGCGGACACCTTTCAGCTTGGTCTCGCCAGATTCTTCATTCTTGATCTGGCACCCGGATTTGTCAAACACAATGGTGTAACCATTGTCGCACAGCTGGCTGATGCTCAGGAGGTTGTGCTTCAGGTTGGTAACAAGGGACACGTTGACAATACGCACATCATCCTTCTCTATGCATCCCTTGCTGATAACTCTGCCCTTGGAGTTATCACCAAAAATAACTGGAGGTCCTCTGACCTTGGTGAGCTCCGAAAACAAGAACTCCTCACCAGTCATATGAGCGGAGCAACCACTGTCAATGATCCACTCGCTCGACTTCTGAAGCTGATACGCATGATCCTGTTCCTGCAAGAAAAATGAAATCATTTAGGTCCCCGATCATCAGCGGGTCCTGCAGGGTTAGATCTCTGGAACATTCCTTTCGGAATCCAGATTTGAGTAATCTTCAGCTCAGTGTTACCCTTGCTGACATCACTCATGGCCTTTCCCTTCCTCTTAAAATAATGCATGGAATTGTTTTTGGAAGGTGTGGCTGTGTGTGCAGTTCCTCTAGAAGTATTCTTCTTCTGAGGAGATCGGAAATTTCTTTCCGACCGCTTGTGCTGCCTTGGTGGTCTTTGGAACTGTGGACCACGGTGGTTAGCCTTCCTAGCCCTTGATGAAAATATTTGATTGGGCTCAGGCCTCCGATAGGTATTCCTCCTATCGGGAATTGTCCTTCTCTCAGTATTCTGCTGAGAGTGGGACCCCTTGTAAGTATGCTGGCAACTGGCATACTTATAAGGTTGTGTGTGGAACCTCTGGACAGCTGGTGCTGGCTGTCGGGTTCCACTGGCTGCTGGTGCTGACTTCCTTGCCTTGGAATATTTTGGCTTAGTCAGCTTCTTAGGGTGTGCTGGCGTCCTGTCAGCAGAGGAATTTGCCAGTCGAGGTTGTTGTCGTGATGACTCACCTCTATATCTGGGCTGATGATTCCTTTGCTGATCAGCCATACGAGGTATGCTGGCAGCACCAGCTGGTGCTGACTCATTTACCATTCTGCCCTTACCCTTACCAGCATTGGGTTGGTTTATGCTCGAATCATTTGTAAATCCCAACCCGGATTTATCATAAGGTTTTCTCCAATGACTTAGAGCTGCCTCTAAATCCTTAGAGCCCTTGTTTAGAAAATTGATTTTATTTTCTTGCTCCAGAACGAGACTGTGAAGGTTATCTCGCTCAATTTTTGTACTTTGAAAATCTTGGAGCAAGTCGAAATGAGCCTTTTTCAAAGTTTCTAGCTCTTCGCTGAGTGACCTAGATTTTTCAATCTCACTGGTCAAAATGGAAACTTGATTTTTCAGCGAAGTGTTTTCGCCAGCTAAAACATTTTTCATTTCATAAAATTTTAAAAACTCATGCTGAAGAACATCTAAAGTGACATCTTCTGAGTCGGAGCAATGCGACTCAGAATCGTCTATGATTTGAACAGGCATGATATGCAATTGAGGATCTGATTGTACCTCATCATCAGCAGTCAATGCCAGATGTTCTTCCTTGTCAGCATCTTCTTCAGCTGACACTTCTCCTAGAGCAGCCATGAATGCCAGAAGAGCTTCTTCTTCAGACTCTCCATCTGACTCGTATTCCCCATCATCATGGTCGGGGATATCAGGAACTTCAGTCCTTGTCAGCATGGCTTTGGCAACTGCCTTGGAGGCACGCTCTTCAAAGAGCTTCTTCAGCCGTTCCCTCTCAGTTTTGTCCACCTGCGGACATTCAAATTTTAAATGGTCAGGGGATTGGCATTGATAGCAAGCACGAGGAGCTCTTTTGACGAATTTCCCGTCAGTTGAGCTTGAAGAGACTCCCTGCTTTGACTTAGCCTTTTCCAGTAGGACGGCCAGTCGTTTCATTTGCTGCTCAAGTTCAGCGATAGAGCTCTCGCCACTTTTGGAGTAAGATCCTGACGTGGATGGGATCTCCTTCGGCTGGTTGGTCTGCCCAGTAGGCCTGTCAGCATGGAAGGGCTTCTTGGGCATCCGCTTGAAGTCCTTCTTGACGAAGTAAGCTTCGTCCTGAGCCTTAACGCTGGGGGATCCAACATTCCTGATAGCCTCGTTTTTATTCACCATCTGGATATCCCATTCATGTGCCTGCAACTGAGCAAACACTTCTTTAGGAGTTAGTTTGGATAAATCTTTCTCCTTTAGTGCGGTGGTTTTCACAAACCAATCCTCCTTCGGCATCTTGGACAGGATCTTCGAGTTAAGATCAGCATTTTCGTACTCCCTGCCCAGAGACTTCAGCTCGCTGACAATGGCGTTGAATCTCGCCTCCATCTCCTTGATGGTTTCTCCAGTCAGCATCTGGAAGGACTCATATTTATCCACCGCAACCTGCAATTTGTTGCGTTTCATTTGGTCAGTTTCTTGACATAAACTATCAAGAAAATCCCATACTCCCTTAGCAGTATCAAACTGCAGTGCGTCCTCCATCAGCGATTCTGGAAGGCACGCAAGGATCAGCTCATGTGCAATGGAATCCAGCTGATTCCGCTTTCTGTCCTCAGCATTCCATTCATCTTGGGGCTTTGGGACCACCGCAGCTGGACGATCTCCCAGCTGATGCTGAATCTTGGTGATCTCTATTGGCCCTGTCTCCAGTACATCTTTCATGTCTGGATGGATGCTCTTCAGGGAGATAAGCGTCCTCTTTCGCCATGTAGAGTGCTTCTCCGTCTTGTAGTCCATTAGCTTTGGGATATTCATCTTGAAGTACCTGAGCTAGACAAACAGACAAACAAACAGGAGTGCAAGGAAACATGGATCACGGTCCTAAGCGACACAGAAACGAACGGTCTGTAAGAACCGTCCGCTCTGATACCACTTGTTGGTCCCGGATATCAGGGTATACTTTGGCAGCGGAAAATACGTAAGTTCGTTTCTTGCACTCTGCTGGTTACACAGCTGACTGGGACCTTGTCAGCTGGTAAGTCAACTGGCAACTGAGTATTCAGCTGACTGGCAACTGGCTGGTCAGCTGATGACTCAGGACTTAGAAAATTTTAGAGTCGAGTTTGCACAGTTATAAACTGGTTTCAGTTATACTCCAGCACTTGGGTGCTGGGTTTTAAATCAGTAAGTAAATGCTGAAAGCAGTAAATAACAAGGATATTTTATAGTGGTTCGATCAACTGATCTACGTCCACTCTCCAGTCGAAGCACTGGAAATTCACTAAAAGAGTAATCTGGTACAAGATTTCCTACGATCTATTTCCAGCTGGTAGATGCCTCGTCTACCAGTCCACTGGATCAACCGCTCCCGGTCCTTGTCCTTCTTCAACTCTCGTCAGATGGATGGAGTGCGAGCACGTCACTTCAACCTCCTCCTCCGACTGATTGGGTGTTGAGTTCTCCCAAGACCTTGACTCTTGCTGGCGGCAAAACTGCCCGTAATAACTCTGGAGCTGGCTGGCTCAAGAGCTGCTATGTTCTTCCTCGGAATGAGAAAGAACACCAAATGAGATCAATAACTCACAAGCTAGAAGCTTGGAGTCTCGTGTTCAAATGATTGACACACGGAGTAGCTTTAAGAAAAGCCTCGAAAGATTGCTTATTCGCTGATATGAATGCGTTTGAGCTTTCGGTAGGTCAAGAGAGTTAAGAGTATTGAATGTTGATGGATCCCAGGTATTTATAGACGAGGGATCCCATTCAAATTTACTAGCCGTTTGGACACATCCGGAAAAGTCTCTGTCCTCGCATGTCCTTCTGACGGCGGCAGGTAGGAATTTCCGGAAAGCGCCGTACCTTTGATCGCTTTATCTGACACAGATCTCTTTGTGTCAGAACGACTCTATTCGTCAGTACGAGGAATCGGAACTGGTGTCTTGAACTGATAGACTTTAAGGCATCCTCCTTAAAGTCATACACTGTCAGTTACTTCCTCAGACGAATCTTCTTTTTGTCTCTAAGTCTTCGGGAGAGCGAATCTTCAATTCTGCTGATAACCTCGGACTGGTAGATCATTCTGGTGATCTTGTGCTGGCAGTCTCTGCTGGTGACTTTCCTTAGCACAATCAAGGTCTACCAATTTGTCTGATGTTATCTCTTGGAATCTCCCGTGACTGGTGGCTTCACCGCTGGTGAATAGTGTCAGCCAGAACACATATTCTGCTGGTAAGATTTCTCAGCCTCCTGCTGGTGAACATCTTTCCAACTGGTGAACAGTAACCAGTCAATAGCTCTACTCCATGCTGATGAACAGTGTCAGCATGAATCTTTGTCAGTCGTTTGCTGGTGAGACTTCTCTCAACTGGTAAGCACATCTCATGCTGGTGAACAGTAGCCAGCATGAGTCTTGATCAACTACGACTTACAACTCAAAAGACCTAAACAGGACTTTACATTTGAGACTAGAGCTATTCTAGAGACAAACTGACGCTGGTAGGACTTAGGATTTGATCCACCAAAACACCAAAACAAGAATCTAAACAAGTAGCTACTGGGGAAAGGAAACTTAGCCAAATTTCCCAACAATTATGTTAACACCTTAACTAGATTAGGATGTTACAGGAGTTGTTTTACATTTATAGGGAAGCTAGCTTAGAAAGTGGCATGACTTTGTCTTTCCTTTATTAATGATATAGTTGATACCATTCCCTTTTGATTCGCCCCCTTTTCCTCATTCTTCTATATTTCACAATTTACTTCAAGTGCCAATTGAACCGGTTCATCCTACTTTGTTCGAGAAGAACCTTGATATTAGGAATATTGTTAGAAATATTAATACCCATTGGTTATCAATGTATGTTTATTATGTTTTGGTGCATCAAAGCTCAAGCCGATCTAGTTTCTAGCAACTTAATATCGAGTCAAAATATAAAAGTCTTGTATAGGTCATATATACTCGAGTTGTAATAGAAATAGAAAAGAAGAATCGAAGAATGCTGAAGGAATCAGCAGACCTGAAGATTGCTGAAGAAGCTAGTAAAGACTAGCAAACACGAAGGAATGCTGAACGCACTTAAGAGAATGCTGAAGGAATAGCACAAGCATATTACAAGATCTCAGCGAGACTGCTGGAATGTCATCTGTATATCAACTGCCAGCAAACACTCAACATCAATCAAGATAAATACAAAGTCGTAAATCAGAAGGATTCAAATCACAAGAACACCGGTTGATAAGATATGTTGCTGAAGCAATGGCTTTAGCCAAAAAAGCAAAAAAAAAACCTTTGGTAACTTAGCACTTATCAGCATGCACCTTGTCCTCTCTAACAGAGTTTGATTATACATTTCAGCTAACCCATTTTGTTGTGGTGTCCCAACAACAGTTCTATGTCTTGCAATCCCATGATTGTTGTAGAACTGATCAAACTCTCTGGAATAGAATTCCAAACCGTTATCTATTCTCAGCATCTTCAGTCTTCTACCTGTTTGATTTTCAACTATGATTTTTCACATTTTGAATTTCTCCAGAGCTTCAGATTTTGTCTTCAAAATGTAAATCCAAACTTTCCTGCTAAAATAATCAATAAACGACATGAAATACTTTGCTCCACCATGTGAGCTAACTCGTGAAGGTCCCCATAAATCCGAGTGAATATAATCAAGTGGACCCTTAGTTCTGTTTTCTCTAGTACCAAATTTCACTCTTTGACATTTACCAAACACACAAGTCTCACAGAAATCATACTCCTTCAATTGATCTCCAAGTAGCAGTCCCTACCTTGTGAGTTCTTGCAAACCTCTCTCACTTACATGACCCAACCTTTTATGTCACACGGTTGCCTTGTCATCAATTATATTGACTGCAGCTGCAATGAGTGTACTTCCAATTAGAGAATATATTCCATTTCTCATAGCTCCAGCTTCAAGCTTGATTCGATAACCCAACTCATCTAGCATTCCAAGAGAAATAAGATTTCTCTTTAGCTCAGGTACGTGTCTTACATTATGCAGTACCCTTTCAGCTCCATCATATGATAGGTATACCCCGAATCCAAAACCCATTCATTTTTAGAATTCTCTCTCGATATCGCGAGCACTTTCCCTGACTCATAGCCTTTGTTAGCTACAACTACATCAGCTTGCTCAACCTCATCCTTTCCCTTCTGCTTTCTCTCTGGGAAAAATTTCTTTGTGTCCCTTCTTATGACAATGAAAATAATTCACCTTTGGAGATTTACATTTTGATGTTCTTCTTTGGGACTGATAATCTCTCATATCAGTTCTACCTCTGACATTCAACCCCTCATCATGACTTGAGCTCTTCTCTTCATTCTGACAATTTAACTCTCTTGAACTTAATGAAGACTGAACTTCCACAAGTGGTAGAGACTCTCTTCCATAAAGCAATGTTTTTTTAAAATGAGAGAAACTCATGGGCAATGAAATTAACAATAACAAGGCTAGATCCTCATCATTAATGGTAACATCAATATTCTCCAAATCCAAAACCAACTTGTTAAATACATCAAGTTGTTCATTTATGGATTTTCCTTCCTGTATCTTAAACAAGTAAAGAACTTGTTTAAGATATAGACAATTTACCAGAGATTTAGACATGTACAAAGCCTCCAATTTTGTCCATATACCAACCGCCATTGTCTCTCTAGACACTTGCCTCAACACATTGTCTCCTAGACTCAAAATCACAGTACTATGTGCTAGTTCCACCTCCTCTTTCTTACATTTCTCTGTTAGTGTATCTAGAAATCCAGCATCTCCCTTCAAAGCATCAGCAAGTCCCTGATGTACGAGCAATGCCCTCATTTTGAGACGCCAAAAACCGAAATCATTCGCTCTGGTAAACCACTCTACTTCGATCTTCATTGATCCCATTCTTCTCTGATTTTAAAAAAATCCACACCCCACCACTTGTTGTGAATAACCCAGAAAAATCATAGAAGGAGAAGAGATTGAACAGTAACAAAACAACAAGAGAAGAAGACACAGAGAATTATAGTGGTTCGAACTTTTGCTCTACGTCCACTTAGGAGCAAGGTTGAGGATCTATTGATTTAAGGGGAATTTCAGAGTACAATTTTGAGAGAGTTATTTCCGTGTGTATCCTTCTCTCTATGTATTTCTTGATACAAATATATTTCTACTTCTCTGTCCAGATGCAGATGACATTCAATGTATGTGCTGTAAAAAAACTACCTAGGGAAGCTACTAGTAAATATAGGTAACCACGACACCTAGAATGAAGAGAAGACTTTGCAACTTTTTTTCTCCTCCCAATGTTAGTAACAATTGTAAGTCACCAGCTCCAACTTACAGGTACCAGCTTCCAGCACCACCAGTTTCTCAGCACCAGTTTTCAGCGCCAGTTTTCATCACTAGTTGTCAGCTTCCAGCACTAGCTTTCAGCAGCCAGTTTCCAGCACCAACTTCAGCTTTCAATAATTAGCTTCCAGCACACACTACAAGAAAAAATCTCATAGACAACACTGAAAAGACAACGGTTTAGGCTTAAAACCGTTGTCGTATAGTGATATTAGCCTAAACTGTTGTCGTAGAGAATCTTAAAACGCAAAAAGACAACGGTTCGTCTTTACCGTTGTTGTTTAAGTGTTGTTAATTATATAAAAGACAACAATTTTTTTAACAGTTGTTATTTTAGTGTTGTGTTTTTATTTACAATTAAATTTAATTAAAATCTAATATCCTAATCTACTAAAAACAAGAAAACCTACCCAAATTACATAAATCTAAATCCCCAAATTGATACCCTTTTTTCACATCGTCGATCGTCCATCCCCATTGCCCGACCACCGCTGCACGGCTGCGCCACCCACCGTCGCCCCACACCCAAGCGGTGCTCCGTCACCGTCGACCCACACCCAAGCTGTGTGCCCTCACCCTCGCCCCTGAACTCAAACGACGCTCTCCACGGCGTCGGTCATCCCCCTGTCTCCGCCGGCTCATATCCCTACCCGCGGCTGCACTGCACATCTGCACCCATTCGACACCTTTCTCGCACCTTTCTCACCGTCGGCCATCTTGTTATGTCTTACGAATTCCTGCAGGTAAGATTTTCTCGCACCTTTCTCAAATTTTTTTTTTTACTCTGTAATCTTTTCCTCCCAAGTTATAACCCCTCTGTTTTTTACTCATCGGAAGAAATTGCTGGAAAAGTAGAACTTAATGGACGTTTAATCAGAGCTAGGCATTAGAGAATATCCGTAAATGAACGTTTCGATGACTAGAGAACCATTAAGGCTATGCACAATATAAAATTAAACTGAAATAAGAAACCCATGATGTTGTTAGAGAACTCTGGGTATCCTCAGCCATAACACAATTACAAGTATGAACTCAAGATTCGAATTATGATTTTGGGAGGCATTATCTGTCTATAACAGGATCAGTCATAATCGGATATTCTCTTCTATTATGACTTGGTGGAATTTATCTGTGTCGTCTGCTTTTGTAGTATGAAAGGAGAGTGAGATGTTCATAAATTTAGAGCTCGATGCAGCACTTTGAATGTAAGTGTTGTTATTGTTATTCAACCATTTTTCTTAATTATTCATTTGATATTTTATATATATATATATATATATAAATTGCTAGCGTCCAACAACTATAAATTGAGTTGAAAATTGATATTATATGAGTTTTTAGAGGATTGGGATTATAAAATTAGGGGAATTTGAAATATTATAGCATTCAGCAGCAAGGTTCTTATGATTTTTATTTTAAGTAATGGTTTTGGATGATTTGGTAGATTTTAGTTTATGCATCTTCTATACATGAAGCTGTTATTTCTCCAACTAAATATTGTTCGATCCTTGTGATAGGTTTCGTTAAAGGTTACTTTCATCTTCATTTGACTTGCATTGGTTTTAGCATTTTTTTTGTAGTACTCAAAATTTATAGCTGCAAATTACGACTTTTCGAAAAATTCATTCATCTAGGACTACATAACTAGAAAGTCAAGAAAAACATAAGTTATGGTGTCATGTTCGAGTTGAAAAGTTCACCCTTTTCATCTGTTATGCTGATTTTCGTTTTGGGATTGTCTTAGGTACACAGGGCTATCTTGCATAACGGAGAGAAAGTAGTTTGAAAGTCCAAAGACCGGGACTAAAGAGACTCTTTGATATTGATCTTAGTGAGTGCTGGCAACTCTTTTTGAAATTTTCAGAAGCATTTTTTAGGTTCATTTTTTGTATTGCTTCTGGTTTATGATGTTGTAACATTCTCATTCTGCAGAGAATCTGAAGCTCATTGTTGAATACTTTCAAAAGACTGAAACACTTAGTGGTCCAACAAGGGATTGGGTTGGAATATATGAGGAATGTGCTAAGTAAGCTACAATAGTATTAAGTTTTCCGTGTGTGGCGTGTCATGGTTCAATCATTAAGTTAATCTGTTATTTCTGTTTGGGATTATAGGATCTTGTACGAGGAAATTGATTATGTCAATGAAGGAAATAATGCTTATAGATTCCATCGTGACTTTAGAAATATAAAGTGGGTCCGGGTTCCTATATGTTTCCTCCTAAAACACTCCACTTCCTTCTTTTCTGGCTTGTTCCATTTTTCGTACATTCAATATGGCTTACACCTAAGCTCAAGAACTAATATTTGACAGACTACTCTATTATTTGAATCTTTAACATACTATTTGTCTAACACAAGTACAACAAAAAGGCGGTCATGGTAATTTGGAACATTTTCTTAGGGAAATTGGATACTTGAAACATCATATTTTTCCCTCTTTCATACCTAATATTTCTATGTTCAATTGATGCTCATTGAGGATATCGGTTTGTGCTCGTTCCAGTTGGTGTACTGGGATTACACTGATGGGTTTTGTATACTCAAAGCATTTATTATAATGAGTAAACAACGGTTTATTTCTCCTATTTGTTAACAATCTTACATGTATGAACGATGGTATCCTCTTGTCTCACTGATAGGGACGATCATACGGCGCATTGTAGATCGCAGAAGACAGTATGATCACTTGACCTAGTGAGACATAAACCTGATCACAGCCGAGACAGCGTATGAGGATACGTCTGTTCGGATGGTTGCGGCATTGTCGAAATAAGTAGTCTGTCTTGGTTACTTAACATGCTGGTACGCAGAGGTGGCGTATTGATGGACCGCAGTGAGATGTATTCGTCTGTCTGACATCAGCGAATACAAGATCTCGTTATATTGATAGAGTCCAAACCCTAACGAAGGTTCAGGGGTTTGCACGGGTTGACTGTTGCTTTGACTTGCCATGGTGGAGAGCCTAAGTAACGTGCTCGTATATCCGCATCTTGGGTAACAGTAGTTCGTGTAGTACCGCCTGAGACTGGGTTTAGGTAACCATATCCGAGTAATAGGATGGGGACATTCCCTGAGGAGCTCAATAACATTCATCGTGCCAAAGTCCTGTAGGCTGATTAAGTTCAGGCACGAGTGATAAGGTTTGAGTGGTACTACCTAGGAATTATAAGATATTAATTAATTGTAGTTAGAGCTTGTCAGAGGCTCCGATTAATTAATAGATGTCCGGTAACCTTAAATATGGGGATTCTCAATTAATGCAGCCCGTTCTCATAACGTGGTAATAAAGGGGTAGGTCAGTATTAATTCTGTGGTGAAAAAGAATTAATATTAATTAATTAATTATGTCCTGGGTTGTGGACATGGAAATTAATTAATTTATAGGCCCACTTTATTATTTGCATTAGGTCCCAGGACTGGCTCAAATTAAATATGCTGAATTGAGCCCAAAAAGGCTCATTAGGGTTTACAACCCTAGGTCTATAAATAGACAACTCTCTCTCATAAGTTGAAACACACTAAACCTAGAGAGAGAGAGAGGCGCCGTTTTTGGAGAAGAAAGGAGGATAATTTCGATTCTGGTCCTGCTCAGAATACAGATCTACGGAGTCCTCACCAGTAGTAGATCTGAACAGCATTAGGACACAGCCCTGAAGATCTGATCTGGAGAACAAGATTTTCTTCTCTTCTTTCTTATTTTGGAATTTATCTAGAAATTAGATTGCTAATTTCTACTTCCGCAGATAAAATCGAATTGCGTGGTTGAATTGAAGTTTGGAATTCAAACGCAAAAGATCGGTACAGACTCGACGGAATAACGGTAATCCCTCAATCCACAATACTGATTATTAAATTCATAGGAGCATGCTAGGGTTTTGTGAATTTGAATTATGTGCAATATCCATAAATCGATCTGGTTCAGTTTGGTTTTGGTGATTCGGTTCACGGAAAAACCCTACAATTGATATCAGAGCCAGGTTTCTGATTTATGGCTCTGTTGTTCATAATTGAATTCAACATGCATGTATGGATTTATTGTTTATTGTGGATGGTTTTTGTTCCTCGTGGCAACCCGTTAATTCAGCCCGCGGTGGTTTATCTGTGTAGGGCTGAATTGTTTGGTAAAACCACGAGAAAATCCGAGATTAGTGTAGATTTGAAAAAATTACAGAATAGTTTTTCTGTAATTTTTCAAATTTAATTTGGACGGGTCGAGGACGAAGAACGAAGACGGAGCCGACGCAGGGCCGACGGAGACGACAGCGGGCGCAGGCGGCGCGAAAGGCTCGCATGGCCGGGGCGCGAGCAGCGTGCGCGCGGGCAGCGGCCACGGCGCGCGTGGCCTGTGCCCAGGACCGCGGCACGGCGGGCGCGGGCGCAGGGCCACGCCGTGCGGCACGGCAGCGGCAGCTGGGCCGGCGTCGGTGGGCGGCGGCTGCGGTCGTCATCGGCTGCTGCTCTCCCGTCGCGGTGGCTCGTGTTTTGGTGGTTTGTACAATCCTGTGTAAACCCTAGGATTTGCATTAGGGTTAGGGCAAATCATCAAATCACAAAGGCCTAAATTCCAAAATATTTGGTGTATCCAGATTTGAATGCCCTTGAAGATTTGGAAAGATTTTAAAAGATTTGGAATAATCCAAATTAATTTCAAAATTCAAATTGTAAAAGATAGAATTTATTTTTTCTATTTTTAGGGCCACGAGGAATTTTTGTTTGCCTTAATTGTCCTCGTATGATATGTGATTTATTTATGTGCGCAATTAAGCATGTGTAGATAATAGGAAAAGCATG
>JAPKLW010005695.1:0-19874 GCA_026898455.1 Plectranthus barbatus | reverse complement strand
TATTATTATTATTGACACAACTTCAAGGGTACGGTTCTATACGACTATGTTTGGGCATACTACAAGACATCCACTTGGGGAAAAATTTATGGAGGAATTGTACACCCCCTTCCTCCAAAAGATGAGTGGGAGGTATCTCTCGAAGAACAACAACGTGTTGTTTTACCACCTATTGTGAATCGCCAAGCCGGTCGACAGAGAAATAGTCGTCGTCCTTCTGGTGCAGAGGCAGGCCAAACATCAACTGGTAGACGCCGAGCTCCAAAGAAATGCAGTATTTGTGGATCTACAAGTCACACTGTTGGGCAATAATTCCTATAATCTCCCTTAGGATCAAATTGTAAAAGGTTTTGTTGGATCAAACCTTACTTGAAGTGGTCGATCAAATGCTGAAATATAGCATAGTCTAGCATACTCTGTAATGTCCTGTATAGGTTATAAATTGAGTTGTAATAGATTAGTCTGCTAGAGGATTTCCTAGCAGATATCGAAGGACAACATTTGCTAAAAGTCATACGCTAGTAGAATGCTAAGGCCTTGGCATTTGCTAACGTTCAACAAACCCTGAAAGATGCTAGCAGAAAAAACGTCAAAGGATCGAGTGTCAACAGAAGCGTTCAGCAAACCAAGACACGATAGCAGATCGCTAATGAATATTAGCAGAACATAATATCAAAGGCTGAAGCTATACTGCCGTTCTGACAAAAAACACACACAAAGGACGAGACTTTCCCGAAGTAGCTCGAAAAGTACAGATCAACATCAAAAAGCGACTGAACAAGTCTTATCACTCTCGGACAAAAGAGACGTTGTGTCTAACGGATATGGAGATTCAAGATTTGAATCTCCACCTATAAAAGGAAGGTCCAAAAGAGAGAATCGACTACTACTACTACTGCTTTAATCACTACAGACATTAGCAAGCATTCAAGTGAGAGATTCCTTTGACAAAGCGAACAAAGGAAAAAGTAGTCAGTTGAGAGCCGTGATAAAGAGTATTCAAAGCTCTCAACAACCTGAAGTGTCGCTCATTGATTTACTGACACTCCATTGAAGAGATTCTTGATTGCACTCAAGAATCTTCAATCATTGGGATACCTTTCTTTTCAGAAAGAATCCAACAGTCGAACACCTGAAAAGGTCTAGACTAAGACGGGCGTTTAGCCGTATTCAAAGGAAAGTCAGGAAGTGACTATAAAACTTCCAAAGTAGGAAAGGCAGGTGTTTCGAAGGTGTGCCCTTGACTCAACCAAACCTACATCTGAGGAGTTCAGGTTAACAGAGGATAGCTGTCAAGTAGCCAGGCCGAAAGCTCACTGCCTACTTAACTGTAAAAGGCGAATCCTTGTAATCTGTATACTTACTTAGTGAATTCTTAGCGTGTCGGCTAAGGAGTGGACGTAGATCTTTTTGGATCGAACCACTATAAATACTGTGTTCTTTTACTGTTTCATTGCTCACACGACTTAAAACCTAGCAATCATATTGCTAGTGTATAACTGTGAAGAAACTCTAATCTATCTCTGAGCTTAACTAATCTTGAAAGAAAAACATAAAGTGTAAGTGACGATTAATTATTCCGCTGCATTTCGTGTCTCTATCTAAACACGACGACTCTGATATTTAAGGACCAATAAGTGGTATCAGAGCAGGAGGTTGAAAAACCGACTGCTTCTGAGTCGCTTAAGACCAGATCTGTATTTTCCTTGCACTTTTGCTTGTTTCTCTGTGTTTCGCTTGTCTAGCTCAGGAGACAAGATGTTGAATCATTCGCTTGGGAAGTATGACAGAGAGAACTTTACTTCATGGAAGAAGCTTGCTCTCATACAACTTCAGAGTATACATCCTGAGATGGCGGATGTATTGGTAAGAGGTCCTATTAAAATCATGAAAGCTAACACTTTTATAGGACATGATCTTGCTGAAGATGTTGCTGAAGGAGAACAAAGGGCCCCAAGACCCCCAAGACCTGATATGGTCCCAAAACCTTTTGAGGAGTCCACAAGTGAGGATAAAAAGAGAGCTCAACTAGAGCATGTGGCAAAGCGCTTGAACTTGACACTGCTAAGGAAATGTGGGAATACGTGTGCAAGTCCTCTCAGGAGACAGACCAAATGAAACGCAACAAACTACAAGTAGCTGTAGATAAATATGAATCTTTTTCCATGCTTGCAGGAGAATCCATACAAGCTATGGAGGAGCGCTTCAACACGATTATTGGAGAACTCAACAATCTTGGAAAGAAATATGATAATGGAGAAATGAACCACAAGATCATCCAAGCTGTATCCTAGAGATGACTGGTTTGTCAAAATGACTAGTCTGAATGAAAAAGACCTCAACAACATGACTACATCTGAGGTATTCGCTCAACTCAAAACTCATGAATTTATAATACAATAGTCCAAAAACAATGAAGCAGCTATAACACAAGTGTCATCTACATCCGCTGCTGGCTCTGAGGATATAGCATATTTTGCTAAGAAAGATTTCAACAAGTTTAAGTTGAAAAAGCTCTACCATAATCAAGAAAGGTCCACTCCAGCAACACCAACAAAGGAGGTTCCTACGAACTCAAGTTCCCAGCCTGTCGACCTAAAGATCAGCGAGCTGGAAGAGCAAATGAAAAGGCTCCAGAAGTTGCTGATGGAGGCTAAGACCGAGAAGGAAACCAAGGAAACTCAGCCGTCATCCTCATTTGCTTGCTCAGCAGAGCGAAAGATTAGGACTTGCTTTGAGTGTGGCTCTCCTGACCACTTGAAGCATGATTGTCCGAAAGTAAGCAAAGAAGAGAGAGAGCGTTTAAAGCAAAGATTTGAAAGACGTGCTGTTAAAGCAGTCAAAAGGGCGCTCTTGACAAGAACAGAAGCTCAGGATATCCCTGAAAATGATAAGGAATACTATCTCTCTTCTGAGGAAGATGATGAGGAGGCCATGCTCGTTCTGATGGCAAATGTTGTGGATGATCAGTTTCCTGATGCAGATGAGAACCAGGATGCTGAAAAGCTGTAGCAGTCGAAGACAACGAGGTAATTTCAGTAAGCATTCCTAGTTTTGCAACTATAGAAGAGTCAGAGGAATTCACCTTAGATTCTGAGGAAGACTATCTCACGAAGCGAAGTGTAGAATTCTAAAAAATGTATGAGATTAAAAATGAAATCATTGGGGAGAACACCTCGCTAAAGCTTAAAATTACAAATTTGACCGAGGAAGTCGAAAGACTAAGGTCTGAAAGTGAGGATTTTTCAAAGCTTAAGGCAAACTTCTCCGAATTATTGACAAATTTTCATAATCTTGAAAAGGAGAACCTTACTTTGAAAAAAAGACCCCAAGAAAGATGCATTTGCAATTATACATCCAGCAAGGCAGTACTCAATGCCATTGTAAGCCAACAGAGAAATCACAATGATTGCGTTTAGGCCTTGGATATTCGGATAGAGCAACTACTTCTAAGGAGAAACCAATTTTATTTGTTTCTGCTGGAATGATAAATGCTGAAAAAGAGAAAGGAATTGTCATTGCTGAATCGTCTAATACTAAGCCAAGTGCTGAGCAAAAGAATGAACGTTCGCAGAATACGCCTGTAGGATCTCAGCAGAGGTCTCCCGCAGAGACTACTAAGTATTCGTCTGCTAGAACTCAGCAGAGGCCTAAGCCTGAATCTGCTAAGCATACAACTCATGGACCTCAGCAGAGGAACCCAAGAATGAATGCTGTGCATGAATCTGCTAAGCCTCAGCAGAGGAACAATAGAACGAATGCTAAGTATGTGTCAGCTGGACCTCAACGAAATCCAAGAGCATATACTAGTTCGTATTCAGCAAAACCAAGGTATGCTGAGCGTTATGTTCCAAACGCAAGAACAACTAAACCTACCTTTCACCACAGAACGCAATATCGGTATAATGCTGAAAAGCCGATATATCAGGAGAACACGCTACATAGGAGAAACACCTATGTAAGACCTGAGCCCAATTCATTTGTATTTCTAAGGGTAAGGAAGGTCAAACACACTACCACACCAAGATATAAATATGTCAAACATGTTAAGCCAAAGGTTGAAGCAATGGTAAATAGTGAAATCAAGAAGAAAATCTTGAAAGTCACTAAAATGTGGGTTCCAAAAGGAACTATGATCATCGCTAATCCTGCAGGACCCGACGCTAAACGGGTACCTAAATCAACTTAATCATTTGTGTTGCAGGAACAGGGTCCAAAAGCTCATACTACTTCAAGTATATCAAACGAATGGATCCTTGATAGCGGATGTTCAGCGCACATGACAGGAAATGAGGAGCTGTTCTCAGACTTGCAAAAATTTCTATATGGATCAAGAGTCAAGTTTGGAGATAACAGTGAAGGCAAAGTTGTGGGAAGGGGATGCATAGAGAGCAATGGGTTGAGGATAGTTAACGTAGCTCTCGTCTCCAATCTCAAACACAATCTGCTAAGTATTAGTCAACTTTGTGAGAATGGATATACTGTCTCATTTGTCAATACAGGTTGTACTATTGCTGACAATGTTACAGGGGAAGTGAAACTTCGAGGCATCCGAAAGGGTGGCCTATATGTTGTTGACTGGGAAAGTGGTCAGCAACACTCTTGCTTCCTGACCCTGAACAACGAGGAGACAACATGGCTATGGCATAAGAGGTTCAATCATTTAAACTTCAAACCTATTAATTACCTTGCCAAAAATAAGCTTGTTGTAGGTCTGCCCAATGAGACATTTCGCAAAGAAGGTATATGCAAAGCATGCCAACAAGGGAAGCAGACCAAATCATCTTTTAAGACAATTCCTGAGAAAGAAACATCACAGAGGATTCTAGAATTACTTCATATGGATCTCTTCGGTCCCGTCACTCCACCCACTATAAGTAAACGTCTATATACACTTGTGGTGGTTGATGATTTTTCCAGGTATACATGGGTACGACTTTTAAAGACCAAGGATGAGGTGAAACTTATCCTACCGGAGCTAATTCTCAAGGAGCAGAATAATAAAGAAGTTACTGTAAAGAGAATTCGCTCTGACAGTGGAACAAAGTTCTGTAATGGAGTGCTAATGGATTTCTGTGCTGAAGCTGGAATATCACACGAAAGATCTACAGCTAGAACTCCTCAGCAGAATGGATTGGTAGAAAGAAGGAATCGGACGCTGAAGGAAGCCGTTCGTTCGATGTTAGCTGATTCCAAACTACCAGCTAAGTACTGGGGGGAAGCAGTCATGACGGCCTGTTATACACAGAATAGGAGTGCTATCAATGGCAGATTCAACCAAACTCCCTATGAAATGTACAACGGTCGTAAGCCCTCTATAACTCATCTCCGTGCATTCGGTTCTACATGTTATATTCACAATAACGGAAAATCTAAACTCAATACTTTCTCACCTAAGTCAGATGAGGGTGTACTTCTTGGTTATGGACACCCCACTCATAAAGGTTATAGAGTATTAAATAAGACTACCGGTATTGTGGAAATAACATGCAATGTTATTTTTGATGAGTCTACTTTAGTGCGCAGAGAAAACAAAAGAAAAGAGGATAGCAATCATGAGACTGATGATGTCAATGATCAAACATTTTTAAATTCTTTCGAGAATATGCGTGTTGATCCGACTAAGTCTATGAATGACTGCAATCCGAACCAGACGCACTCAGCAGGGGACCAAACTGCTGACCAGGCCAGTGATGCTAGTGATCATGCTGAGGCCACACCTACTAACATCCTTGTTGAATCAGACATTCTAGAGATGCTTAATGATGAAGAAGAGGAGACAGCAAGGGATATTCCTTTTGGGGAAGACATGGCTACTCATGAAGATCTTGGCAGAGGCGCTGCTGAGATTCCAGTTGCTGAAAGAGTTGCTGAAGAGGATCCTGTCCTGGGAAATCCTGCAGCAGATATTCCGGTTGAAGTCAATGCAGATGCTGAGCACCAGGAGGGTGCTATGGCGAACAATGTACAAGACAATGGTCACGCAGGGGAAGGAAATGAGGCCAGACCAATCAGACCAACATGGTTGCGCGCCCATTCTCTTGAAGATGTCATAGGAGATGTCCATGACCCTATGCTGACAAGACAAGGGAACGCTATGCTGGCTTGTTATATCTCCAGCGAAGAACCCAAAAAGATCGAAGAAGCACTACTAGATCCGGATTGGGTGAACGCTATGCATGAAGAGCTTGCTGAATTCACACGAAACAATGTGTGGGAACTGGTAGACAGACCAGAACATCAAAGTGTTATAGGCACTAAATGGGTGTTCAAAAACAAGAAGGATGAGTCAGGCTTAGTCGTCAGAAATAAGGCGCATCTCGTAGCTAAAGGTTATAGGCAATGCGAAGGGATAGACTATGACGAGACATTTGCTCCGATAGCCAGGCTTGAAGCAATTCGCTTATTTCTCGCGTATGCTGCTTATCATGAGTTCGATGTGATGCAAATGGACGTAAAAGTGCCTTTTTAAATGGTGAGCTCAAGGAGGAAGTCTATGTTGAGCAACCACCAGGCTTCGAGCATGGTAATCAAGTGTACAGGCTCAAGAAAGCTCTATATGGATTGAAGCAAGCGCCGAGGGCTTGGTATGGAACACTATCCAAGTTCCTGCTGAAAAATGGTTTTCAGAAAGGGAGGATTGATCAGACTCTCTTTCGCATTGAAGATGAAGGAAGTATTTTGCTGGTACAAATATACGTCGATGATATTATTTTTGGCTCAAAGAATCAAGGATTATGTGATAAATTTTCAGAGCTCATGACCAACAATTTCCAGATGAGTATGATGGGAAAGATGTCTTATTTTCTCGGGTTGCAAGTTCAACAATCCAGCGAAGGAATTTTCATCCATCAGAAGAAGTATACTGGCGATTTGATTGCGAAATTTTGTCCTGAGAAGACAAAGAGTCTGAGGATTCCAATTAGCACAACATGTATTGCTGTACTCGAGAAGGAAGGAGATGCTGTGAATCCAACTCTCTATAGAGGCATTATTGGTTCACTGCTGTATCTCACCGTTAGCAGACCAGATATATTCTTCGTCGTTGGATTATGTGCTAGATACCAAGCAAATCCAAAGAAGACTCACATGGATACTGCTAAACGCATTGTGCGATATTTAAAGTGCACAGAGGGTCTAGGAATTTGGTATCCTAGAGCAGACAGTTTTGCTCTAAGTGGATATTCGGACTCAGATTTCGGAGGATGTAAAATTGACAGGAAAAGTACGAGTGGTACTTGTCAATTTTTGGGACATAAGCTAATTAGTTGGTTTAGCAAAAAGCAGCACTATGTCGCTACATCCACTACTGAAGCAGAGTATGTAGCCGCTGCTAGCTGTTGTTCGCAAATTTTATGGATAAGGCAACAATTGCAAGACTATGGGATTTCTCCTGAATGTGTGCCAATCTATTGCGATAACAATAGTGCTATGTGCTTTACCAAGAATCCAGTCCACCATTCAAGAACCAAACACATCGATATCCGTCATCACTTTATTCGTGATCACCAGGAGAAGAAGGATATTGATGTTCGGTACATATGCACTGAAGATCAGATAGCAGACATATTTACAAAGCCTCTAGCAGAATCCAGATTCAAGGAGTTGTGCATTAAGTTGGGCCTTATGGAGTTGGATAATGCTGTGGATGAATAAGATGCCACTCTTATTCTTTCTGGATTTTGTGAAGACGCTATGTATATTCTCTGAGTATTGGATTTATTTGCTAACAAAGTTGTCTGCCAGAGTATAGCAAATTTTTATTTGTTGCTGCTAGCATATTTGAAGGGAAGAGGCTGCTGAGCAGGTTTCTTTACATGTTCAGCAAATACAATACGTGGCAGCAAATGATATTTTGTGGTTATATCGAATGGAAGTTCAAACGCATATGGATTGCTGGGAAATGTCTATTAGCTTTTGTTTCTATAATAAAAGCTGACTGGATTTCATTGATATTCGGAAAAAGCTTAACATTTCCATACATTAATAAAAAAAAACAACAACAAAGGAAATTCTAATCTACTCAAAGGAAGGATAGAAGTCGGAACCACGGAGGCGAGATGGTCCCTCTGCTAGTTCCGGGAAGGACTGCTCCAACAACCAGCTCAACTGCATACCATGAAGCAAAGGAACAACTGGATATGCACGGACGCAATCACGGACACCTTCGAACACGAGGCCTGCCCAATCAGCCTCGACCAGTTCTACGTCCAAGGCGAGCATAACCTGCCAGACCTCCTTCGTAAGGAGGAAATTGTTCGGATCCTCCCCTAGCAACATATGGCTAGCAACATGGAATAATTCACGATATGGGCATTTGAGACCCGTTGTCGCAGGAGTTAGCGAGAACCTGAACCATGGAGAAAGGCGCCATTTCCGCCATGCAGTCCATTCCGAAGCCAGTTCCATGGATTTATATGCCATCACCGATATTGGACCTCGTGGAAGTCCAAAGTCACGAGAAAAAGTCTCCCGTGACCAACGTATCAGCCTCCCTCGGAAGGATCCAAATATCGCCTCCTTCTCAGCCACGCAGTCCTTAAGAAACTCCCGAAGGAGATCTTCATGAAAATGCTTGGGAGCAGACGTCACGAACTGCTTGAGCCCTGTCCCAGCAATCTTTGCCATGACCATGTTGGCCACGGCGGGTCAGTCATGATAGTAGAGATGGAGGGCTGCTTCGTCAAGGACTTGGTTTCGGGTAATATCAAGGATGTTACTCGGTGATTCCATTGATCTCAAAAGGATTTTTTTTGCTTTGAGAGAAAGAAGAGTTGTGATATCAAAATATTATCACAAGAAGCCCCTTTTATAGACGAGAAAAACCTCTTAGCAATTATGATTTCGTGGGAATCTTTAAAGGAACGTGATGATTCATCTTCTGAAATCTGAATCGTCACAAGAAGAGAGAACGTCGTGACTACATTGAAATCTAATCAGTTCAATAGTGACGTTTGGCAGTCAGATCAGCGTTTGGCTCGAGGAGACCATCATCATTTTTGATCTCCTAAAATCTAGCCGATTCCTAATATGCTGATGCAATCCGCACGAGAGTAATATATTCAGGAGAGGAAAGCATTTGCTGGATAGAGTATGCTGAGTCAAATCTTTCCTTTGCCACATCATATTCTAGGAGGGGAGATGATATTAGAAGAGCTGGAGATAATATTAGGAGGGGAGAAGACATCATAGAAAATCAGTCTGATTAGACCAGATTAACCATTTTTAATGCGTACAGACGGCTGTATCAAGTTAGAGTGTGCCACGTTAGATCACTCGAGTGCTTCTCGGAGAAAGGAAGATACGCGGCAGGTCACGCGCACTCAAAATCGTCGATTTATTATCTCATCTGACAATAGATCTCCAACCGTCAGATTTCGAATTTAAAAGCAGAGCAAGTCTGCTAGACTTTTTGGCGCTTGGTTTTTGCTGAGCAGTCAACAGATTGATTGGATATGCTAAGTTAACTCATCTGCTAGAAAGCCTAGCAAAGTTGTCAACGGAGGTCTACTCAGCAGGCAAATGAATTTGAATCTTGCCATGAGTTAATACTTTTCATATTATCGATGCACAGACATGAGACTGAAACTATGTGGTTTGTCAAGATCACAGAAGCTTGTATATGAGCATCTGAAATGAAATCCTACTATTTCATTATGTACATTCATTTACAGAAGTTATTTACAAAAAGGGGGGTTACAACAAAGGTGGCAATGGCATGAAAGGATAAAAATCTACTTCCCTAAGGTTCGAGGGACCTAGAGCAACTTCTGGACATTTTTGCGCTAGCAGCCAACTTAATGGCATTCCATAGGGGAGAGGATGATTTGGGAAATCCTGGACGCATCGATGCACCTTCTGAAAGACGAAGGCCGCCCAGTCCACCTTCGCCCTATCATCTATAGCCATCATGGCCCTCCATGTCTCGCGGGAAAAAGTCATGTCGTCAAGATCTTCTCCTACGACCATGCCGCAGACTCTCTGGAAGAGGACCTTGTACGGCGTCTGCAAACCGTATGCTGAAGGAGTTGGAGAAAATTCAAGTTCAGGAGAGTTTCTCCATTTTATCCACGAAGACCACTCTGGATCTATCTCATCTCTGCGATAGTCCATGACAGATATCGGACCCTGTGGAAGGCCAAAGTCTCTAGCAAAGGTGTCTGCCGTCCACCTTACTAGCTCATTCTTAAAGATGCAGAAAATGGAGCTTTGATTGGCAGCACTCGACCAAATGAAATGTCGGAGTTGCTCACTCTGGAAAGTATGCGGAGTAAGGCACACGAACTTGCCTAGACCACTGGCGTGGAGACGAGTCATGGTAGTCTCCGCCACTTGATAGTCAGCCTCATATTCTGCATACAGACCCGAATCACACAAGATTCTGCGTCTTGGTACGAAGAGTTCATAAGAACGTGCCATTTCTCTTGGAGGAAGTAAGTTCCTTTTATGTTTTTCTGGTTCTTGAGAAAATAAGAAGGGAATTCAAGAGAGTTAGAGAGTGTATGAAGAAGAATGCAAAGACCTGCTATTTATAGACCTATTTTGGTCTACTGTTTACCTCAGAATACAAACAGTCTTTCTGAGAAAACAGTAATCTCATAAAGAAAGGGTCTTATCAAGGATAATTACGTTCAGAGATGGATCAGTAATGGAAAGTGATGAATTTTATATTCCATATTTAGGAGACATAAGGATTTGTGTTAGCATTACGTTGGATTTCTGGAGAAGTGTTAACCATTACTCGACGACAGAAGCTATCTTTGATAAGATTGCCCCCACAATGATATGGTTTTAGGATGCTGATCCTTATGACTCAGACGCGGGAGATTTTCAAATCTCTAAAGCAGCGCATTTAATGTGTGCAGAAAATCGCAACAAATCAGATCGTGCCACGTCGCCAGCACTCAAGTTCTGAAGAACGTGGGTACTCGCACGATTTGACTACTTACCCCAGCCGTTGATTGAAATTAAAAAGAGAACAATCCCAACCGTTGATTTCTTCTCTTGTTCCGAAATCTTCTACCTATACACTAGACATCCCTAAAACTTTTCCTATCCCTTCTTCTCAAAACCTTCCCGAAAATCCTAACTCTCTCAAAAATCCCCAACAATGGCAACCAATCCTAACTCTCCAAATACCCAAAATCAAGAACCCAATTCTACAGAAAACCCAGAAAATCCTATCTCTTCTTCTCCATTGCAACAACCCACTTTCATTTATCCACCCCCTACAGACTCGCCACTGCATGTTCGACATGCACCCGGCTTCACCGGGATAATGAAGAAGGAAGACATCGATGAGTCAGTCCCTTAAAGCAAATTGGTGGTTTTGGCTCGAAAAAAGGAGTTATCCAATCATTCGACCGAGCAGAGGCATTTGGCCCAAATCATGAAGGACAGAATCCTGTACATGCCTCTTGCCATCAAACACATTCCACAATGGATAATGGATCTGCTTAACTCCGAACTGTTGATAAAGTATCTTTCTGCCGAGCCTGATCGATTTCACCCGCATATGGTCTCGGAATTCTATGCTAGGGCAGTTATGAACAATGATCAGTAGTCGTTCAAGACGTGCGTGTATGGAAATTTTGTAGAAGTAAATGCTGATTTACTTTCAAGAACGTTTGGGCTTCGGAACTATGGTCCCAAAATCTCTCAATACAAGATAAATGATCTTGCCGAGATAGAGAAACGTAGGAATTTGTGGAAGAAGCCAGGGGAATTGAAAGATAAGAAAGGGCAGGTGATTACATTCAAAGTTGCTACACCGATTAATACCCTGTCTGATGATTACAAACTCCTTGCGGAGATAGTAATCAAAATGCTCCAATGTGACGCCGGTTCATACTCGGAGCTCTCTGCTAAGAAATATGCCGTGATGATGGCCCTAACCGACAATGTCAGAGGAAATTGGGCAGAATTCTTCTTTGAGCGGTGGGCAGAACATGCTCGAAAGAATGACCATATGGCGATAGATGGAACGTTCTCTTCAAACGTGAATTTTGGTTTAAAGATCAGCAAATATTTGGAGGTGCTGTTTACCAACACAAGAGTAGATCGTGGAGTAGAACTTCTTCCCACAGACTACATTCCAGCAACGAGGAAGGAGCCTAAACCAGGAAATTTCAGAAATCCTCGCAAGCTGACAGGGAAATTGAATGTGGATAAAGATAAACCCCCATCCCCAGAAGAACCAGATGCCGCTACCACTGCAGTCCAGCAACTGCATCCTGCCATTCCCATGTCTGCGGAAGAAATTGCTCTACTTCAGACGAATGCTGAGACAGAGCACTGCTTCAAGAATCTCGAGGAGATTGAGAAGTTGGGGAACCTACCAGCAGATCAAATCAATGAGATCATGACTGCGAAGGAAGCCGAACAGCCTCCACTTATTCTTGGGACTATGGCTTTGCCAATTCCAACGAAGAAGAGAACCAAAATCACCTCTCCTGCGCAGAAAGCGAGAAGAAGAGCAGGAGAAAGCTTATTCTCACTACAGAAAGGGAAGATTTGGTTAAAGCAGAAGCAGAGAGGAAGGCGGCTGAAGCCGCAGCAAAGAAGAAAGGTGCTGAATCCACAGCAGAAGAAGATACAGAAATTGATCCAGATCAAATTCCCTTGTCGTCCAAAAGGAAGGACGAGCGCATTAAGGGAGTAAGAGAAAGAAAGAGACAGTGCGAAGCTCATAGAAGAGAGCTTGAGAAAAAGAACTACCAGAAATTTATTGCTGAGATGACGTTCGAAGGAAGAGACAGAAATTTCGAACGAATCAAGACAGCTGCTGAAGAACACCGAGCAAAGAAGGCTGCTCAACTTCTTGAAGGGGCATTCATAGAAGAAAATGCCGCCAAGAAAGGGAAAGGTATCAAAGATGGAAGGATCACCGTCTCCATACCATGTGTTGATAGTGAAGGAGCCATAATTTCTGAACAAGACTCTATGACAGATGAAGAACTTGATCAAGCACTCCATGAAGGCATATTTACAGAGGTGAAGTCAATTGTGGACTTAGAGAGCAGTTCTGATGAAGAAAATCTCGTTCATGGATCATCCAGACAACTTCCAGGGAATCCAGATGCAGGACCTTCTGGAATTGAAAGAGAAATAATTGACAAAGAAGGAAGTGGTGCTAGAGAAGAATCCGCTGAGCCGATTGAACACATGGAGAATGGTTCATCTGCTGAGCATGAAGTCTGCCAATCACAGGTTGCTGAAGAGGAATCATCTGCTAAGAATGAGGACGCAAATCCTGTTGAAGGGACTTACGCAGAAATTCCTTCCGATGCTGATAGAGGTAACCAAGAGCGTTTCTCTCCTACTTGCCTCTCCGATTCTGACAGTGATGATGAAGTCAGATACGTTTATGATGCACATGAATTCAGGAAAATCTCCACTGAAACACCTTCAGAAGATCAGATAAACTCTAATCTTGATATTTTTTGTCGAGAGATTGAGAATTTTGTGGATGCGATGGTTGAGATAGACATCAAGGAAGTATTCGCTGGAGAATTTGAGGAAGGAGTTGAAGGAGACAGATTAAAGCAGGAACTAAGGAGATGGAAGAAATATGATTATATTTCGAGAGAGCTCTGCTTAGACGAAAGAGAAATGTTAATGGCATGGAAAGATCTAAGCTTCTGGAGACACGAGGAACAATGGGCAAATAATTGGATGGATCAATCGCCCTGCTCCAAATAATATGGTGATAAGGCTGTTATCACCAGGCTCCGGGCCATTAAAGCTCATCGACTTACGTCATCCTCGCATTCCTTGCCGAAATCTACATTTTCTCCAGATGGGCTGTCTGACAAGCACATTCATCTATCTAAGCATCAGGCACGAGCAGCTGTTGAATACAAGAAACGACAAGACGAACTTGTGAAGTTCAAAGAATCAAAGCTTCAAGCTCGGTTGGAAGTGATTCGTGAGGAAGCAGAACGCCGCGCTCAAAAGCTTGAAATTATTGCTTACCGGAACAGAGAGGAGGATTTACGGGCCTATATGATAGCACATTCTGTAGCAGAGGCACGAAAGGCTGAGGAAGCTGCACTTGCAACAGCTGAAGCAGAGTATCTCAAAGGAATTGAGGAGACAGTATATCTGCTGGCCACTACCTCTCGGGATGATTCTGCTGACACAAAAAGCAGAGAAATAGTTATGGAAGAAGTCATGGAGGAGATTTCCACCTCCAATACCAGAAGTCAAGCACTCATCGTGCCAACTACTTCATCTTTCCTTGCCACTCCGGTCAGCTCTCTTCATTTTCCAACTTATCTGAACTCGGTTGTTCAAATGGCCGTTCAAGGTGCTGTGTCTATCATATCTGAGAGAATGGTAATAGAAGCCACGGACATCTGTAGGGAGATTGCCGTGGTCAAAACGAATGTTGATACTGTCACGGCCAGGGTGAACTCAGTCGAGTCCGAAGTTTCCTTTGTCAAGGACTCTGTGCAAGAAGTAAAGACAAACGTAGCAGAGCATAAGCAGCAAGTGGAAAACAAGGTAAATTCCTTTTCCTCCAGATTTTTGGATGCAATCAAAGAGGGGGAAGCTAGGAGGATTGCTGAGGCTGCTGAGAGGAAGAAAGTAAAGGAAGCTAGAGCCGCTGCAAAAGAAGAACAGAGAAGAGTTCTTGAAGAAATAAAACGAAAAGAAGCTGAGCTAAAACAGAAGGAAATAGAAATGAAAATCAAGATGCTCGAAGAAGAGAACGAGAGGTTGGCCAAGGACCTTGAAACAGAGGCTGCTGAACGTGCATCTGCTAAGGAACTTTTGGACAAATTCGTGGAGCTGGCCTCAAGCAAATTCGATGAATTTGACAAGTTGAAGAAACCTGCTCCAGACTCCTGATTACATCCCTACCTCTCTGGTATTTTTTTTATCTTGTTTGTCTCCGTCTAATCATTTTCATTGTACTTGTAATTGATATATCATATGAATGAAAATTGATCAGACTGAGACAACCTCTCATTGTCAATCTTTGATTTTCACTGTGTGCCTTAAGTTGAAATACACTATCCGTGTATTCAACATATCTAAAAATGATTGGATTGAGATTGAAAAAGTAAATGTATGCCGATTTCTCTTGGGTGCTAGAATTTCTAGCATATTACCTTTGAAACATTTACCAATGTGCTTAATTGTAAAATATTTCCCAACATTTGTTGAGGGGGAATCTTATTTTTTTTTGCTTGAACTAAGGTGGATAAACTCTGTGTTAGATTGCTAGGATAACATATTTACTTGTAAACACAGACGTTCTTCCTTTTAGTTTCAGCAATCGACAGTAGGCTTTGATCGCACCAAAAAGGGGGAAATTGTTGGGAAATAATTCCTATAATCTCCCTTAGGATCAAATTGTAAAAGGTTTTGTTGGATCAAACCTTACTAGAAGTGGTCGATCAAATGCTGAAATATAGCATAGTCTAGCATACTCTGTAATGTCCTGTATAGGTTATAAATTGAGTTGTAATAGATTAGTCTGCTAGAGGATTTCCTAGCAGATATCGAAGGACAACGTTTGCTAAAAGTCATACGCTAGCAGAATGCTAAGGCCTTGGCATTTGCTAACGTTCAGCAAACCCTGAAAGATGCTAGCAGAACAAACATCAAAGGATCGAGTGTCAACAGAAGCGTTCAGCAAACCAAGACACGATAGCAGATCGCTAATGAACATTAGCAGAACAGAATGTCAAAGGCTGAAGCTATACTGCCGTTCTGACAAAAAGCACACACAAAGGATGAGACTTTCCCGAAGTAGCTCGAAAAGTACAGATCAACATCAAAAAGCGTCTGAACAAGTCTTATCACTCTCGGACAAAAGAGACGTTGTGTCTAACGGATATGGAGATTCAAGATTTGAATCTCCACCTATAAAAGGAAGGTCCAAAAGAGAGAATCGACTACTACTATTGCTTTAATCACTACAGACATTCGCAAGCATTCAAGTGAGAGATTCCTTTGACAAAGCAAATAAAGGAAAAAGTAGTCAGTTGAGAGCCGTGATAAAGAGTATTCAAAGCTCTCAACAACCTGAAGTGTCGCTCATTGATTTACTGACACTCCATTGAAGAGATTCTTGATTGCACTCAAGAATCTTCAATCATTGGGATACCTTTCTTTTCAGAAAGAATCCAACAGTCGAACACCTGAAAAGGTCTAGACTAAGATGGGCGTTTAGCCGTATTCAAAGGAAAGTCATGAAGTGACTATAAAACTTCCAAAGTAGGAAAGGCAGGTGTTTCGAAGGTGTGCCCTTGACTCAACCAAACCTACATCTGAGGAGTTCAGGTTAACAGAGGATAGCTGTCAAGTAGCCAGGCCGAAAGCTCACTGCCTACTTAACTGTAAAAGGCGAATCCTTGTAATCTGTATACTTACTTAGTGAATTCTTAGCGTGTCGGCTAAGGAGTGGACGTAGATCTTTTTGGATCGAACCACTATAAATACTGTGTTCTTTTACTGTTTCATTGCTCACACGACTTAAAACCTAGCAATCACATTGCTAGTGTATAACTGTGAAGAAACTCTAATCTATCTCTGAGCTTAACTAATCTTGAAAGAAAAACATAAAGTGTAAGTGACGATTAATTATTCCGCTGCATTTCGTGTCTCTATCTAAACACGACGACTCTGATATTTAAGGACCAACACACACAAAACGTGCATGCCCAGAAAGAGTTCCAAACAATTAATTTGTTTCTTATATTATAAGTTTATGTATTTTAGTATGTTTGTTTCAGTTGCATTTAAGTGTGGACACCATAATTCAATTAAAATGGATGATCTTTGTATTTGAATTGATTATTCACATTTATTCTTAATTTCTATTATTAATAACTATTATTTATCAATTGGTTTATATCCTAGAGTTTATGGTGGAAAACAATCAATTTTGAATCAAATTAGGTTCTCCATAGTAGTAGAAAATTGGTTTTTATTTAAAAAAAGTATATTTTTATTTTAATATCATGATATTATCTCGAATGATTTAAAGGAAACCAAATTCATTCCCCATCTATAAACATATCAACAAAACAAAATAATGACTTCGAATCATGTTAGAATGATTAAAAAGACCGAATTCATGACCAAATACGCGAGTTCGTGCCCAAATTGATGGAGTTCGTGCCCAAATTGATCAAGTTCATGCCCAAATTTAATTGAGAATTCATGCTGGAATGAGTTAAAAGGCAGAATGCTATGCTTATTTAAATTCCGAATTCATGCTGGATTTTCGAGTTCATGCTGGATTTTCGAGCTCATGCTGGAATAATTGAAAAACAAAATTCTTGGCCAATTTAATTTCAAATTCATGTTGGAAAAAATTAAAATACATGTTCGTGCCCAAATTAATCACCTAATAAGGCAATAATTGTGTTTAAAAACCAAAAATTGAAAGATTACTCAGCATGAATTAAACAAAAATACAGCTCGAATTATATGATTCCTCAGCATGAATACTCCAAAAAATATATTAAATTGGTTTTAGAGTGGCATAATATTAATAAAAAAATAAAGTATATTAAACACTAATATTATATTGAATTTGTTAAACATTTTGCAAAATTCAAGTGAATTGATGGATAGTTGATTGCCGGATTTGAGTGATTAACGGTATTTTGCTATTTCTTGCATTTTTTCATAAAGGGTGTTATTAGTTGCTTTTAGGGATAAATTTTTGCTAGTAAAAATTATTTCCTCAATTATTTATCTAATAAATTAATTAATTATTGTGATTTGGTATATAAAAGAATAAATTATATATATATATATATATATAATATATATATATATATATATATATATATATATATAAAAGTAATTGTTGAAATAAATAGAAGATATGCATTATATCTACACATATATTTAGATAGATACGAGCACATCTTGTTTTCCTTCTAGGATAGGGTTTTGCATACATATCTTTTATTCCCTTGTAAATATCCTAGTATATATATTTGCTCTAAGGAGGCGTTGTAATTCATTGAGTTTAATGAATTCGTACCACAATTCTTATATGGTATCAAAGTCAGGTTCGGTTTGATGTGGGACCCGATTTATCCTGATGATTGGACTTAATTTATCCTGATAATGGGACCGATTTATCCCGATGATGGGATCCCCATGAAGCTCCACGTTGTGCGTGAGGGGGTGGTGTTGAATTATCCCACATCGGCCATGAACCTGGGAATATACCACTATATAATAGTGAAGCTCCCCTCTCCTTACAAGCCGGTTTTGTAGGGATAATTGGGGATCTTTACATGGTACCAGAGCCAAACTTGATCAAAACAAGCTTCTGCATACGCATACGCATCAACTCCTCTTTTTTCTCATGGCGACTGCCGGCGATAAGGTTGTAAACAACGTTATGTCACCTTATTATATAGGCCTTTCGGATAACCCTAGCCATGTATATGTCACGGACATTCTCAATAATGGGAACTATGGTGACTGGTTCGAGGAGATGAACAATTATTTGTTGGCCAAGAATAAGTTCGGATTTGTCGATGGGTCCATATTGAAGCCCGATGAGAAATCAACAGATCTACTTCTATGGAAGCGCTGCAATGTTATGGTGAAAGGATGGCTAGTTGTAGCCATGGACAAAGAGATTCGGAACAGTGTGAAGCACACTTAAACTGGTCACAAAATCTGGAAGGATTTGGAAGAACGATTCGGCAAAGAAAGCGCACCGAAAGCATATGAGTTAAAAAGAAATCTTACCCTTACTCGACAAGAGAAATCATCGGTGTCTGCTTACTATACAAAACTCAAAGGAATTTGGGATGAGATTGATGCCGTTTCTACCACTCCAAGATGTACTTGTGGAAACTATACATGCAACATGTCGAAACTCTTTGCCGAGAAGGTAGAAAGAGAACGAATTTATGGATTCTTGATGGGACTTGATGACGCTTTCAACACCATCAGATGTAAAGTCTTGAGCACTACACCGCTGCCCAGTCTCGGAGTAGCATACCACCTCGTGGCAGAGGATGAAAGACAACGCATGATCACGAGTTCTAGGAGCCCCACTGTTTATGGAGCTGCTTATCAAATACAACGACATGGAGGACCTCCTGACCGGCGTGAAAGTAACAAAGGACCTCCTCAATGTGGAAACTATGGAAAACTTTGGCACACCATAGAGTAGTGTTATGAGATTGTTGGCTATCCAGAAAATAGAAAAGGGAACAAACCTTGGAAAAGAGAAGGCGGGCGATTTGTAAAGAAGCAGCAACAGACTCACAAAGTTGCCCATGTCGACGCCAATACCGTGAGTGACCCTAGTGTTGTGCAAGGATTTACTATGGAACAATTAACGTAGTCGAAGGAATTCTTAAACTGCAACACGAGCAATCCGTGCCCGAGTCTCACAGTGAATATGGCTAGTAAGATCGACATATGTGTACCTTGGATTATTGATACATGGGCAACATAACATATCTGCTATGAGGAGAGTCGGTTTGAAGCACTCACCAGACACAACCGTAGTATCCCAGTGAGATGTCCAAATTGTTGGGATTATTTACTGAAAGCATATATGATTAAGTGTTTTGTACACTGGTCTTCATATTTGTTGCCGCAACAATACTCGCTGTCTGATAGAACAAACATACAACGAACCATAATATCCTATTATCTCGCCTATAGGGATGATCATATGGTGTGTAGGAGATCACAGAGGATCATATGAATCATTTGACCTAGCGAGATATAAACAGTATCACAGCTGAGACGGTCCCTGGATAGGCTGTCGGTCTAAGCTGCGGCACATCGGTTCATAAGTGGGCTTATCCTAGCTACTTGATGTGTCGATACATAGTTATGTATTGATGGGATCAACAGTGGGATGTGCCATTCTC
>JAPKLW010005694.1:0-19875 GCA_026898455.1 Plectranthus barbatus | reverse complement strand
ACCAGTTGTCAGCTGCGTACTTAGTAACCAGCACCAGCTGACCAGTTGCCAGTTGTCAGCTGTGTGTAAGTAGCGTGCAAGAAACAATTAACTTTATTTCCGCTGCGTATTGAAACGTGTTATACTCTGAAAAACCTGGACCAACATTCATAATAGTCAGTTTCCTAGTCTAGGATTCTGATTCTCACAAGTGTATGCCAACCACCTGAGTTCTGGGAAGAACAAGTAAACATCCAACCACCGGGGAGGAGGCTGGGGGGTGCGTCCCCACTTCAACCTGAAGACTGAGTCTGCAAGGAGTTCCTAGGCAAGTGTCATAGCTGACCAGAGGACGGAGGTGCCTACGGACTGTGTATAGATCGTAAGGAGGCTTGTATTAACGTAGTGAATTATCCAGACCTTGGGTCTGAAGAGTGGATGTAGGATATTGAGATCTGAATAGGGGTGTGCAAAACCCGATCCGACCTGAAAAATTCGACCCGAACCGATGTATTTCGGGTCGGGTCGGGTCGAGTGAATGATCAATGGGTCGGGTGTCGGGTGAGATTTTTTCACCCGAAAAGATTTCGGGTCGGGTGGCGGGTTTCATTGTTCGGGTTCGGGTGCCACCCGACCCGACCGAACTTTAATATATATAATAAATATTTACTATATATAATAAATATTTATAAACCCTAAAATCTAAACCCCTAAATCCTATAGTTATTTTTTCTTCTCCCAGCGCAGCCCCAGCCGGACTCTCTTCTCATCCTTGCCATCAATCATCACCACAATCCCCTTCCTGTCTGCCGCTACCACCCATCGGCCGACGCCACAGCGCCGACCACCGCTGCGCCCCTGCGCATCTCTTCTCTGCTGTGCGCCCTCGCCGCCCCTGCAACAAGACACATGCGCATCTTCTTCCCTGTTGTACATCTCTTCCTTGCTGTTGTGCTGCGCCCTCGCCCCTGAACCCAGCAACCCGCAGCAGCGCTGCTGCGCCTCTCTTCCCTTCACCTACTGCTTCTACAATTTCTTCCATCGTTTTGCTTGTGTTTCGGGTGACCCGAAACCCGAAAAAACCCGACCCTATCGTTTGGGTCGGGTGATGCTTCGGATGGAACGCACTTCGGGTCGATTTTCGGGTTGAGGGTGGCGGGTGATTTGGGTCGTTCGGGTTTAGGATTTCGGGTCGGGTTTGACCCGACCCGACCGAATGCACACCCCTAGATCTGAACCACTATAAGTCTTGTGTATTCTTTACAACTTTATTTACTTATTGCTCTGTTTTTCTTTTTTACAAACTGACTTTGAAACCTTCAATACTTCTAAGTAATAAAGAGTATATACTCTAAAACTGACTTAACCAGGACATGACTAAGCTTAAGTCTTTCAAACACACAAAACTAACTATACTCTGTTTTAGCTAAACAAGTGCAACTGTCATATTTACTTCCGTTGCATATCTTATACCTTCCGCTGCACAGTCTTGCACTCTGATTTCGGGACCAACAATTGATTATGTTTACAATATTGTTTGATTGCGTTTTAATCGTTACTTGATTACCAAGTTTGCTTGGTTATTGTTTTAGTTATTGCTTGATTACTATGTTGTTTGATTGCATATCAATCATTGATTTATTTAGATCTAATGAATAAGATTCATTCTTTTTTCTCATTGGAGGATTGCATATCAAGTTTGGATGGTGGCCCCATAATTTTTTTTCAACCGAGGTTATGATTTTAAGTTATCTAGCCAGAAACTACCACTTACACCTTCTATTTGAATGATAAGATTTTATATGATTTAATTTTAAATTATAAATAAGATGGACGATTAATCAAAAAATTATATGAAAATTATATCACTTTTTTCTTTATAAATAGAGTATAAGATGATATATTTTCACAAACACATAAAATATCTTCTTTTTTGCTTACATTACTTTTGAAACCTTTCGTTCTTGAAATTATGGATCCAAATCATTCAAATTAGTTCTTCCAATCTTGAAGTTCATGATTAAATTTGTAATTTGAACTTCTATTGTATTTGCAGTTGTAATTTATTTTATTTATGTAATTTGCATTTCTTCTTTAGTAGTAATCTATCTATATATATACTCAAGAAAAGAAGTCATCTAATAACTGTTCCTGCTCAAACTATATAAATATTGATTTAATATTTTTTAAAATTTAAATAGTTAAATAGCATGTTATTTGAAATTGCCTACTATTCCTTCCTTTCACTGCGGTTTCTAAATCATTAATTTAGTTTTTTATCTTTTTTTTAAAATTTAATATGTTATTTGTGCTTTTTTTTTTCTTTCTTTTCTTAGTATTAAATACAAAACCGTCACAAAACTGAAGCATGCATGTTTATCAGCAATGAATAACATAAGTTAAATACATAATTAAAAAATTATGCATGTATATTTATTAGTATCTACGATGTGGAAGGTAATTAATTCAAAACATAAAAATATAATTAATTGTTATTCAATTAACAAATAATATTGAAGAAAACAACGCTAAGATAAATTTAAAAATAACAACTATATGATAAAATTGGATTCATAAAAATAATTCGATGAAAAACTACACAACAAGATTATAAGTAGTTTATTTTTTATATTTTAGATGAGTATTTAATTGTTATCTTTTTATCTTCTTTTTATTAAACAATATTATTAGTAGTTTATTTTTTATATCCTTTTATATAGTACAAATAAATTCATTAGACATTCATTTCACTAGCTAAGAGTACTATTTAAATAATTACATTCAACTACTTCACAAGTCACAACGTACATGTATATGTACTATTGTTTATTTTTTATTTTACCTTTTGTAAATAATAATAGTTCTTATTATTAATAATGTCTTTTTCATAATAATGATATTTTATACCATAATACATATATTTATGTATAAGAGATATATTATTGTAAATATATTATTATTATTATTATTATATAATTTTAAATAACACTTATAATGGAAGTATTTTATTTTTGAATATTTAAAATTGAATATTATCTGCTACTTCAATTGCGCTCAATATTACCTAAAGACAAAAACGTAAATGTCTATGAACATTATCATCCACTACTTAACAAATGCACCCATGATTTCACAACTGCAAATACACAACACAACTATCCTATTTAATATATTGTGGAAATATTTTGAAATGCCCAAAATTATAAAACACATCATGAAAATATTCAATGTTATGAACATAGCACAAAAATACAAAAAGGTACAATTTTTAGTATGGTGATTTGTTTAAGCCGGAAATAGATGAAATTATTGTCGTAATGATGATGAGATTATTACCAAAAATGTATATTAAATGTATTTTAATGCAATAATATAATTTAAATCCTAAAAAACAAATTAAAAATATGTTGAGGTTGGATATGCCTAAATACAAATTATTTGTATCAATATCAATAATTATTATGGTAGGAATGATGTATGAATCGAGTAATAAATATTAAGGTAGAAATCGAGTCAAACTCAAACCAGGTTGGAACCGATCGGGATCAGGTTATGATAAATGAATAATTAATTATATTAAATATTGTATCAAGTTAATGTGTGTTTTCAAATAAATATAAATATATTAGAGACAAATTATAAAATACCCATTTTGGCTAATACACATAGAAAAATTCTCCACTTTCATAAACACATACGTGAGGAAAAAAAAAACCAACTTTGAATTAATTTTAATATTTTATATGATTTTATTAATTTTTTAAATGTGGACTCAATCCCAACGTGGTTCAAGTTTGACGTGATTCCTACCACTCTAAACCTGATTCTGATCGGTTCCAACCTGATTCCGACCGGTTCGAGTTTGACCCAATTCCTACCACCCAAAACCTGATCCCGATCGGTTCCAACCTGGTTTGAGTTTGACTCGATTTCTACCTTAATTTATATTACCCGATTCATACATCATTAATTATTCATTTATCATATTACTTAAAATATAATAATTTCGTGCAATGCGCGAGTGATATTCTAGTTCTATTTGTAATACTCCATCTGTCCCACACGAATTGTCCCACTTTTCTTTACCACTTTGTTATTTCCTATTTAAAAATGATAATTTTTTCACACTCAACAATAAAATATTAATTCCACTTGTTGATGGTGGATAATTAAAAGAGAATAATACTTAAGAGAAATGTCTTTGAAAATTTGTGCAACCCTTTATTCATTGATTTTTCAGACTATTTATAAATAAGTGATTTTACATTATAAGAAGGTTCCTAGAATTGAGCCTTTTGTTCATCTGATTGAATCTAATCTGATGGGGATTGACTCTTTCAGCGATATTTCCATGATTCACGCAAGTTGACTTCCTTGACTTTGCTGACTTTTCAATCCGTTTAATGCACTATGAGTTGAAGATTGAATGGAAGTGGTTCGACTGCATCCATGGTCCGAGCCTGCAATCGAAACACGTGGGTCACCTGTTGACTTTCAGTATTTATAAATGGATAAGAAATGCCATATTATTTCTTGGACTCAACACAACTCAACTCATTCTACACTAATAATTCTTAATTTTTGTCAAGAAGAAGAGAGATAATTGTACCGGGACGGAAGGAGTATCTTTTAATTGTGTTTATGAATTTAAATTATATTATTATATATTTTGTAGATTTTTAAAAGTTAATGAAAAATAATGTAAATAATATATATCAAATAAAATATAATGGAGGTTGTGTGAAATTTTGGGTTGCATATATGGAGGAGAGGTAAATTAATATTTTATTGAAAAATTGAATTATAACGGTGATAGTGAGTAATTTTAGTCCATAATAATTTATTTATTTAATGTGAATTTAAAATATTTCTTAATTTTTATATTATATTAGAAGAGAGATGTTAGCTCATATATCTAGAATCCCTCTAGAAAGAAATGTTTTAATATGTCAAAACCATTTTTGGTCAATTTCTTAGTTTCTAGAGTTCTAAACTGTAATCCTTGTATATGATCGATTGAGTTGTAATAGAACTTAGGCTGAAGATCGAGCAATGGAGAACGCTCAAGAACTGACTATCAACACGCCTAGCCTTAACCGAAAACTGAGTTGGAGCACTCAGTTTTAGGTCTATCCATACTGACAAGGAGAAGTCAGTATGAGGGTTTTCCCAAACTGACTAAGGAGAAGTCAGTATAAGGGATTTCCATACTGATCCGGAGAAATCAGTATGAGGGCGTTTTACATACTGACTATGGAAAGTCAGTATGAGGATTTACCATACCGACCGTGGGAAGTCAGTATGAGGGCTAAGCTATACTGACTCTCAGAAGTCAGTATAAGAAGCCTCAGTTAGACTCAGGCATTTGTAAATGCCTAAGTCAGTACGAGGTTATCCAAACTGGGTTCCTCGGGTTGCAAAGGAGTCTGACAAAAAGTTAGTGTATAGTACACTAACAAATGGGCAAAGCAGAAAGGAGACCTAAGGCATGGACTACGATCGGACAATATAATCCATGAGTCTAACGTTTGGATTTATGTGTCTAGCGGATAGAAATTCAAATTGCCATAGGTTCTCCTCTCTATATAAAGACTTGCCCTCTCAACCTTAAACGGCTACCTGAACAGAATTCCAAATCTACTAGTCTAAAGAGACAAAGGGCATATTCAGGTCATCTCTCCCACTAAAACTCTCTTAGAGTTTTCTGTGTTCTAAACACGATATTTGAGTCTCCGACTTAAGTTACCCACCGTGCTATCTTCTCCTAGCACGAGGTTGAAGCTCTATTTGGTGAATATATCTTTGTGAGATATATTCATAGCAGTCAGTTTCCTAGTCTGGAACTCTGATTCTCACGGGTGTATGTCAGCCACATGTGTTCCGGGATGAACCTTTAAACATCCAACCATTCTGGGAAGGATTAGTAAACATCCACCCACCAGGAAGGAGACTGCGGGGTACGTCCCCACTTCAACATGAAGACTGAGTCTATAAGGAGTTCCTAGGCAAGTGCCATAGAAGACCGGAGGTACCACGGACTGTGTATAGATCGTAAGGAGACTTATATTTACTTAGTGAATTATCCAGACATTGGGTCTGAAGAGTGGATGTAGGATATTGAAACCCGAACCACTATAAATCTCTGTGTGCTGCTTTACTACTTTCCTTATACTTGCTCTGTTTTTTTCTGTTTCACAAACTGACTATTGAAACCTTCAATACTCGTCCAAGTATTTAAGAGTATAAACTGTGAAGCTGACTTAAAACGAAACTGAGAATTAAGCTTAAACTGACTAAACATAAACTGACTTTACTCTGTTCGAACGAACCACTGCTTATGCCTATATTTACTTCCGCTGCTTATACAAAATTTTCCGCTGCACAAAATTGCACTCTGATTTTGGGACCAACAAGAGAGAAATTGATTTTTTTATTATAAAATTAAGTTGAATTAAGTAAGTGATGTGAAGTAAATAATATTAGATGATAAGTTAATAAACAATTGGGTTATGTTGCGATTGCCGATTAGGTTCAGCCAATGGGAGTTGTGTAATGTATTGATATAATCATGTATTCATGTGGCTATGCTAATAGCTAAGTAAAAAAAAGTAAGAAAAGAATTATTCAAATCTTATTATCTCTCGACATTTGTTTCTCTCTTCTCCTTCAATTTTTCCTTCCATCCCTCTAAAATGTCTCTTTGTTTTCCTTCTACAACTCAAGCAAAATCGATGGAAAATTACAACCTGTTTCTTTAGGAAAATTTCCATCTGTTTTTTTTGTTGCAAACCAACTCACTTTTTGGACCAAGACGAAGGAAGTAATTAACAATATTTTAGCCCGGAAAATTTTTGAGTGAAATTCGAGGCCTGATAGGTTAAACCCGAAAAATGATGGATTGATTCGATTAATTTTTTTATTAATATTTTTTTTATAATTATATTACGAAAACTTAATTATATTATTAAGTATCACATTTCTTAATTAAATTTTAATTACAGAATATAAATAAATTATAATAGATAAACAGATCTTTCAAAACTATTAAATCATGAAGTTAAAAAATATATAAATATTGATAAATAATAAAAATAATATATTTTTAATGTTTAAATGCATGAATATGTGAAAATTATGATGCATTTTGAATTATTTTTGAGATAAAATAAATATTTTGTACATATTTTTATTATTTTAAAAATTATTAATATGAGAAAATATTTAATGTCATGAAAAATATTAAAAAATAAAAAATAATTCATAAATTTATTGGCCCGACGATCTAGCTTGAAAATCGATGGAATAGGGTTAAATTCAAGATTTTTTAGCCCAAAGAAAATTTAGCCTAATTAGGCTGCCTACAACTTGATAGAACTGACCCGAAAACCGATGGGTTGATCCGATTGACATTGCTATAATAATAATAAGAGTACATGAAAATATCTAAACTCACTACATTTAGTAGTAAGCATGAACAAGATACTTGTTACACAATTTGTTATTTACACAATCTCAGGTCTAGAGAGAGAACATGAAGCAGACATCTTAGGATTCAGGCAGACATTTCCAGAGTATGAGCATCAGTGTGAGTGTGACCAACATCTGGAGGGAAAATAGTGAGCTTAAACGAAGCATGGGGCAAGCCAAGCTCTTGTTTGTGCATCTGAATAAACCTGGCAGAGTAGGCAGCAGTGGTTGTGGGCCAATGGAGCTCCATATTGCGGAGCGCAGACACCTCTGCCAGACCAGGAGGGATGACTTCAAGGGCGCTGCACCATCTGAAAACCACATCTTCAAGCCTAGGAAAGTGGTGCCCACACGCATCCCACCGAACCAGATCAGTCCTCCCTATGTGCAGCACTCTCAGCAGCTGAAACCCCCCGTCCAGCGGCTCCCACTCCCTCCCCTTGAACGCATAGTCTCTCAGCTTCAGCACCTCCAGGTTGGGCAGCGTGCCCAGGGTCGACATGTGTTTCCAGTCGAGGAATGTGTCGGACAGAGTTATCTTCTTCAAGTTTGGCGGGAACTTGTACGGCTGGGGCAGGCAGGGGAGGATGCATTGGGAAGGATCCAATGGGAATGCATCGTTCAGCAGCTTCAAGCTCTCCAGCTGGTCCAGTTTCGCCAGAATATCGAACACGAGTGTGACCAGCTTCCCACGAATGGCTAGCTTCCTCAGATTGGGAGTCCGAGCCAGTATGTTCTCGGTGCAGCTGTCGGGGGAGATCGTTGATATCGTCAGCATGTTCCTTCGGACAAAGGGATCCTCGTAGTTCTTCCGCGTCTGAGCAGGTGGCCCTTGCAAGAAACATATCCCGTTCGTGTGAAGATGCCTCAGCTGCAGCATCTTCCAAATGTCTGCTAGGATGTTGAGATCGCGGCGCGTGGTCTTGATGATGATGGTCTGGAGGTTCCAGAGGTTGGATATGGGAGCCGGGAGGATCTTGAAGTCACCATAGATTGCGACGAACCTGAGGTGAACCAGATGCACGATCTCATTCGGGAAGCGTGGGAAGCTAATGGACATCACATCCAACACCCTCACCAACCCAAAGGCTTCATTTATGAACGATGTGTGCTGCCGAGGCACGCTCTTCTCCTCCGAGACTAAGCACAGGAGGGAGCGGACGTGCGTTGCTGCAGGCTTCGATGAAATGAAGTCCAACACGTTCGAATGGATGCAGAGACGGCGGTGATAAGTTTGTGATGACGATGTTGAGAAAGGGTTCTGTCCGAAGCCCTTGATCACCTGCAAGAACTTCTGCTCCGCGCCTTCTTTGACACAGAGATCGCGCAGCATGTCATGAATCCGGCATGTTTTGATCCTTCCATTGCTGCTTTTCTTCCCCACCAAGACTAAGTTCCTGTCGACAAGATCCTCAAGATACTCCTCGGCTATGTCCTCCAAGGTTTCTTGGCCGTTTTCTTGCACGAACCCCTCGGCCACCCATAGCCTCAGCAACTTCCAAACTGGGATCTCACAGTCCTCAGGGAAGATCCCAAAATAGATGAAACAAACTTTCAAGTGATCTGGTAAATGCCTGTAGCTAAGAGCTAACACCTCCATGCATTGCTCTGGATCCTTAGCAACAAATGTACTCACACTCTCAGCTACTCTCCTCCACCAGTCACGAGTCTTCTCTCTCTTCAGAAGCAGCCCTGCAATAACCACAATTGCAAGTGGAAGCCCATAACATTTTCTACCAATCTGCTTCCCGAGTTCCTCCAGCTCCGGAGGGCAGCTCTCCCTCCGGAAGGCCTTCTTCCGGAGTAGCTCCCAACTCTCATCATCACTTAGGAAACGCAGGTTGTGAGGAGAGCCACCCGGGTTAGCCTGCAGCGCCACCTCTCTATTACGGCTAGTCAGCAATATTCTACTCCCTGTGTTGGTGTTTGGAAAGGCCACTCTAATGTCATCCCACGCCTCTCTAGTCCACACATCGTCGATGACAACGAGGTATCTATTGTTCCTCAACTGCCTGCAGAGCTCCTCAGCCAACCCATCATCACTCATCTTCAACAACTGATCACTTACAACACCTAGACACTCCAAAACGCCAAGAAACACCTCCCTCCTGCTGTATTCTTGAGATACGTATATCCACGCGCGAAGATAGAAGTGATACTCTATCGAGGGATCAACATAAACCTTTCTAGCCAGTGTTGTCTTCCCAAGCCCTCCCATCCCAACGATGGAGACAGCCTCAAGGTGATCCGGGCCTTGAGTGAGACGCGAGATTATGGTTTTCGCCTCTTCATCAAAGCCCACAACATCTGCTTCCTCCACAACAGGAGGCCTCTTGCCTCGTTTCCCCCTACGCGAGGGCTCCCCTCCGGATATGCTCACTATTCCAAACATCTTATTGCCGTACATCTCCTTCACTTTCCCCCTTATGGACTCGATCTCTCTTGCAACATTGCGGAGGACTGATGCATTGTCAAACACATGGAACATCTTCTTCACAGTGGGCCTGGACTTCTGCATTGCTGCATTGACTACAAATGAGTCGATGATGTCCTCTGCCTCATACGCAACGTCTATGATCTGTCTCACGACTTCCCTCACATACTCGGACTCGTAACGCTTCTCTCTGGAGTCCTTGAGGAAGGCTTTCATCAAGCTGAGTTCCTTGTGGAGGGACTCAACTTGCTCCTTCAGTCCATATATCAGATCTGTGTGGTAAAGCAGCAGCTCCTTCAGATTTGCCAGAAGAAATTCCACCACTGCATCAGCCATATGCAACCACACCTATGTTTTTTCAATTATTACAAACACAAGCAAGCAACACCATAAAAAACAGAAATAAACAAACCAAGCAGGAGGGGCCTTAAAATCACTTTCAAAACATCGAATGACAACGACGGTGAATTCTCCTAGTGTTATTACAGTGCTATTTCAAGGAATATTTTCCGATTCTCTCGGTAATAAATCAGAAAAGTGTTACACTAGAAATTACAAAACATGAAATGCCAACAGAAAGGATCACAAAAAAGCCCTTTTTCTTGCTTTTTTTTTTTTTTTATCCATTTCAAAATTTATAAATGATAAGGGATGCACTCGAATTTATGACGATCAATTTCAATTCTTTAAAAAAAAAAAAATGAGAAGACGTACCCAAAGTGAGGTAAGAACAAAAAAATAAATAAATGAAACACGAACTCAACACTCTTAAGTAGAGAAAAGAGAGAGAGAGAATTACCAAAGAGAGAAGGCCAAGAAACGATGGAGGAATCGAGGCAAAGAAGTCGTAGGATGGAAACCGCGTTACGAATGGTGAAGCTGCTTGGAACTCCACTCATGAAGCTGTACCTTAGTCAACTACCCAAGTCAACCAATTCACATTTATTTATTTTCTTCCCTTTATTCTTAATTCCCTCAATTGTGTGTTTTTTTAAGGAAATAATAACTTTTATATAAAATACAATCCAAATACCAATCCCAAAAATCAGAAATTCACATATAATATGATAATAGAATCTAAAATCAATAACGGCTTCAAATGTTTTGATAGGAATTAAATTAAGTTAGATGAGGTTATTTAGCTAATTAAATTTATTAAATCTAAGATTAATTTATTCTAACCAAGTGCGATTACTAGCTTATAAATAATACTATAACCTTTCTTTATATATTTTACATTAAGTTGTTAATAAATAAGTAGAATTCAACCTTTTTATCATACTCTGAATCATGGAATACATTAAAAATAATTTTAAGACTTAAAAGGATACTTTGAGCTAGCGGCTATAATAATTGACATAAAATTGAAAAAGTCATTGTACTACAAAGATAGGATTTAATATAATCACCAATAATTTATCTACATCATATTATTGAATTGTATTAATTAGGGTAATCGCATTATTGAATTTTAGGGGGCGTTTGGTCGGTGGGTTTCGAAATGAGGGAATGTAATGATTTTGAAATCCACTTTTTAGTTAAAGGGTATAAAAATGAAAAAATAGGAATGATACAAAAATATTTGGGAATCACCAAAACCCTAAAAAATGGTGAGTTTTATTTTCATTCCCACATCTAGAGGTGAGCAACGGTCGGTTCGGTCTGAAAACCGAACCGAACCAAACCGTCCAAACTACAAATTTTAAAAATCCAAACCGAACCGCATCGCTAGGATTATATAAACCGCACCGAAACGAATGAGCGGTTTCGGTTCGGTTTGGCGGTTTGCTCCGAACCGCACGGTTTCGATTTAAACCGAACTTTTTCCACCTATTTTTCAAAATGCTTGAATTAAGGGGGCGTTTGGTATAACTGTCGGGGATCACTATGGGTATGAGTTTGATAGTAAAGGGAATGGGTATGGGTTTAAAATTTGGGAATCATTCTCAATTCTGATGTTTGGTTTACTAGATGGGTTTTGGAATCATTTTCAATTCTGATAATTAATTTTTTAAGTTTATAAAATAATTAATTTAATAATAAAAAATAATAAAATAAAATCATATTAAATAAATAAATAATCTATTTATCTTCTTATTTATTTTATGAAATATAAAATTAAGATATAAAATAATGATTGATTTTTTAATATTATTATAATAATATATTAAAAAATAATATATAATTCTAATAACATATAATATTATAAATAATATAATTATAAAAAATATTATATAAGAAAATAAAAAGTAAATAAATAAGAAAATAATTATAAATAAAATAAATTAAAAAAATAACAAATAAATAAATAATTTAATAATAAAATTAAGAAAATATAATCATATTAAAATAAATAAATAATATATTTATATTCTTATTTATTTTATAAAATATAAAATAAAAATAAAAATGGATGATTAAATATAATAATAATATTATTTTAATATATTAAAAAGAATAATATTTAATTATAAAAACATATAATATTATATAATAATATAATTATTAAATTATTTTAGAGTAATATTATAAAAATAAATAAATAAAAAATAATTATAAATAATATTAAATTAATGATTTTGGTAATGAGATATGGGAATGAAAATGAAACCCACCAATTTGGAGGGTTTTGGTGATTCCCAAGTATTTGGGTATCATCCCATTTTTTCATTCCCATACCTTTCAACCAAACAGTGGGTTTCGGAATCATTCCATTCCCTCATTCCGAAATCCAGCAACCAAACGCCCCCTAAAACATACATTTTCATGTTCCAACATTCATTAAAAGTCCAAATGCACCAAATACAATCCCACAAGTTCAACAAACAAGTCTAACTCATAAATCCAAATACACAAGTTCATAAATAACAATTCAAATCTAAGTTCAAATCTACAAATTCATATAAAAATCGCCCGAACCGAACTTTGGCGATTTCAAAAAATCCAGACCGAATCGAACCGAAATTGATATATAAACCGAACCGAAACCGTCGATTTACGGTTTGGTTCGGTTTTCGGTTCGATTTTGCTCACCCCTACCCACATCGCATTACCAAAATTATTTATTTCATATTATTTTATAATTATTTATTTTTATAATATTACTCTAAAATATTTTGATAATTATATTCTTTTATAATATTATATATTATTATAATTATATATTATTTTTAATATATTAAAATAATAATATTATTATATTAATCATTTATTTTTATCTTAATTTTATATTTTATAAAATTAATAAGGAGATAAATATATTATTTATTTATTTTAACATGATTATATTTTTTTAATTTTTTATTATTAGATTAATTACATATTTCTTATTTTTTTAATTTATTTTATTTATAATTATTTTCTTATTTATTTACTTTTTCTTATTTTTATAATATTTTTGATAATTATATTATTTAATAATATTATAAAATCAATCATTTATTTTGTATTTTAATTTTATATTTTATAAAAAAATAAGAAGATAAATAGATTATTTATTTATTCTAAATGATTTTATTTTGTTATTTTTTATGATTAAATTAATTATTATTTATATAATATTTTAATTATTTTTTAAACATATAAACTTAAAAATAAATAAAATGATTCCAAACTCATCTATTAAACTAAACATCAGAATTGAGAATGATCCTTAAAAATCAAACCGATACTAATTTTATCTACTATCAAATTCATACACGTAGTGATTCTAATAAACCAAAGGCCCCTTTATTAATTAAGAGTAAAATTAGGTGAAATTGGAGTTGTTTGGTAAATAAAAGTAGAAAATCGAAATAAATATATCTGATGGTAAGGTAAACTAAGGCATGACGCAATCCCATCTGCAGGTGAGGTCGGCTTTCCACTGCCCCCTTCAAACAAAGATTTTTCCTTCAAATTTCCCACCTGTTTCCCTATATATTCTCCTCCTTCCTTTCCAAGCTAACCATATTTTGAGAGGCGACATAATTTTACTGTATTATATACCCTGACACCACCATTTCTTTTTAATTTCAATTCAAAAAATTCGAATTTCGATATAAAAGACTGGACTTTTAGAGGTGGGACTCTGGTGGATTGACGGATTCGAAACTTGGAGTCTGGGATTTTGTTTTTTCTGGGGGGATTCGATCGAATTATGGTGAAATCGGTGGAGAATGGGACGTCACTGCCGCCTTTCTTGGTGAAATGCTATGAGATGGTGAATGACGAGTCAACGGACGAGTTGATTTCTTGGAGCGAGTCGAACGACAGCTTTATCATATGGGATGAATCCAAATTCGCTTCTCAGTTGCTGCCCAAGTACTTCAAACACAGTAATTTCTCCAGCTTCGTTCGCCAACTCAATATCTATGTGAGATTCTATTTATTTTCAGCGTCCTATGCGTTTTTCTGTTTATTTTGTGTCTTCATCTGCAAATCTCGATGAAAATTGTTCAAGTTTTGCTTCTTTTTTTTTCTTTTTTCTTTTGTCAGTATGTTATTTATCTGTGAGTTTTTTACTCGAGCCTTTGTGCCTTTGCCTAAGAACACTGAACTGATCATTGTGGACTAATGCCATTGTGGAATTCTAATTTCCCATCTTGGGTTGATCGAGATTTTGGGAATTGTTTTTGAATTTGATGTGAATTAATTTATTTAGGTAGTAATATATACTTGTTTTGCGGATTTGTGGAGAAAAACCCAGACTGCTAATTTGTACAAGTAGAATTATGTTTTTAGTTTTGTGTTCTCTGTTTGAAATTCTCAAGAATTTGAAAGGTGCTGTGGAGTACTGTCATTTGTGTACATGATTTCATGATGATGATGGGTACGGACTTGAATATGAAAATCATGATCCAAATTAAGGACACTGTCTCTATTTCCAGGCTTTCTGATTATGGCTCATTCTTTTAGTTCGGACTTGAATATGAATATACTGTCATTGCTTTTCCAATTTATTTTATGATCTCGGCCATTCTTTTAATTCGGAACAAGCGTTTAACCCTGCATTTAGCTGGAGGGAATGACCCTTGTCTTTATTCTCTTTATCTGAATTTATCTGTGCTAATGATGAATTCTCTATGAAGGAAATTTAGAACATAAAACCAACTTCCAAGTTGTACGAGCATCATTGGGGTTGGTTGGTTTTATTTTCAGTTCTGATTTCTAGTTTCAGTTTTTTCCAATGCAGCTTTTGATGCGCATTGATTTTTGTAATGGAGTAATGATTTTGATAGGATGAATAAATATATATATTTTAAGGTTATAAGTTTGGAAAAGGATTTCCAGCTTTGAATTTTTGGTTGAAGAGAAAGATGAATACTTCTATAGCTAATATGATGTTGTAAATGGTGCTCATCCATAATAATATGATTTTGAGAGGGATGTAGGATTGGAAAATAGGGAAGTAGAATTGAAAAAAATTAGAAATGTTTTTTAGTTTTGAATAAAGAAGAGTACGGAAATACAAGCAAACAAGCCCTTTGCATCTAACTTGGATTTCCTTGTTAGAATTTGGAGACACTTTCTATTAAGGTGCTTAAAAATTTAAACACACTAAAGATAACCTCTCAGTGAAATGATACACTGAATGGTTTCTGGGATTTAATATCTTGTGCTCTTTTGTTGCTAAGTTTTCGAACAAGTTTCAAGTTGTGGAAAGGAAATAGTAGCATGGACTGCTTTGCCAGAACTTGTGACTTGGTTAATATTGATATTGTTATGTGCTGTGATGCTTTCATCTAAGTAAGGGGTATTTGTAGTTAGTTGGGTGACTATTCCATGTTATTGTTTGTTGTTAAATATCATTTGCTCTTTTCTATGCATTTTTGTTTCACGTAACAATTAGAATAGTCCGAATATACAGTTGTACGCAGTAATCATATATTGATTGTCTTTGTCCAATTGATATTCTCTTCAATACAACTGTACCATTTTTCTTTTCTGAAGATTGGTTTGTTTAAGAATACATGACTCTAATTTAACAAAAAAAGATTCCATCTTCAATAAATGGCCTATGGATAATTGGATATCCGTGAAGCGAATCTCGTTTAATTTGAGACTTTTAGTGCTGTGATCTAGTATTCTTATGTTTTTTCCCTGAAATTGAACCAGGGCTTCAGGAAAATTGATACTGACAACTGGCAATTTGCTAATGAGGCCTTCATCAAAGGGCAGAAGCATTTGCTGAAGAACATTGTCCGAAGAAAGCAGACTCAGAATCCGGTGCAGAAGAAAGAAGCGGAACCTGCTCCGTCTTCTGAGGAAGACAAGAGAATGGCCCTATTGAAAGAGGTTGAGAGTCTTAAGAATGGTAAAAATGCATTGACACAAGAGCTGATAAAGGTAAGCCAGAACCAGCAGACTTCGCGGAGTAAAATGCTGATTTTGAGCGAACAAATGAAGCATATGGAGAAGAACCAGCAGCAGATGCTCTCCTTCATTGTCATGGCAATGCAAAGCCCTGAAATCATGGCTCAGTTCTTCCACCCAAAAGAGAGCAGTTGGCGTATGGCTGAAACTGGGAGCAGCAAACTCAGTGAAGTTACTGATGATTGTCCTTCAGACGGAACGATAGTCCGGTACCAACCACCTAATGCGGAGCCTTCTTGCACGACAGAAGAAGCCTCTAGTTATGAACAAGAGTGTATGGAGCTAGATTTCTCTTCTGATGAAATGAAGGAGCTTCTTATGGATGTTGAAATGTTGTTGGGTCCGAACCCGGTGGACGAAAAGCTGCTTTCTTTTGAAAATCATGGCCAGTTTGTTATTCCAGAGCCAACTGAAAACGATGCAGCAGTTCTGGAACAACTGCTATTGTCCTACCCTTCAACAGTAGGTGAACTTCCTGTTGGGTATGAAGGTGAAGCTCTTGCTGATCCTTTCCAGTCAGAAGAAGAACCTGACAAGTCTGGTGATGATGCCGATGAGTACCGGAATTGGATCACCGGAGCTGCAGAGCATGAGAGCGGTGTTGATGATACCTCGGACAATGTTGAAGTTTTAGCTAGACAAATGGGATCCCTCTCTTCTGAAACGAACTGAATCGCGATCGATGCCTTTTGATTTCTTCCTGTTGTTTTATGTTTGGCAGTTGCGTTTTGGTATTTAGGAATTTTGTGGCAACTGGTTTAGGATTCCCAACAGAAGAAGTAACAGGTATCATATCGTAATCTTGAACCTTAAATATATATTGCCAGTCACAAAGAAAAATACTTTTGTTACTGCCATTTCATATAATCAATCCTCTCTCTCTCTCTCTCTCTTTTGTGTGTGTTATGTGCATGGTATTCTGTCATCGCAAAGTAAATGCATAAACTTGTGAATGGCAAAAACATCATATTAGAATTGCCATTTTTTGAGAACGCTGATGAAGAAACTGAATAGTTGAGCTGAATAAAAGAGTTAAAGATGAAATGAAACAGTGGATAGTAAAAGTTATCATCCTTGAACAAGCTTGGCCATGCCAAAAGCAGCGGCAGATGCAATAGCTCCGATGAAGGCAGTCTGGAGAGCACTCCGAAAAGGCTTGCTGCCGGTGAAATGGCCTTTGGCGTAGCCGAAGATGAGTAAGGCGATGAGAGTTACAACGACGGAAGCCACAACAGCTCTGGAAGCAGTGTTTATGAAGACGTAAGGGAGAAGTGGCACCACCCCACCCACAATGTAAGCTATGGCGATGGTCAGAGCACTGTGCACTGCCCTCTTTGGATCTGGCTTCTCCAATCCCAGTTCAAACCTGCATCCAACAACTATCTCAGTTTTCTTTCTTTCTTTTTTTTTTTTTTAATATAACCTTGGAATCATGTCTGTCTAGGAATGAGACAAATCTCACAAGCACGAGATTCACTACTTTTTCCTGACATTCTTTAATCTGGAAAGGTAGCTGCTGCAACTGCAACTGCAACTGGAACAGTGTTGTTGCATTTACAGATTCATTCAACACTAAACGACACCTGATAACAAACACTGCGTATGCATTCTTTCATACACATCCCTCTCTCTCTCACCATTTCTTCACAGAAAAGAAAAAGGAAACCAAGCTTACTTCATCATGAAATCAAGCCAAGCTTTGGGATTTTTTCGGAGTGAATTTACCACCGGTGTGTATTCATGGGGCTGGATCCCATATTCCGACAGTATCTCTGCTACCTCGGCAGCCTCTGCAACCGATTTTCACACTAGTACTAGTATTGATAATAAAGTTGAAAATGAGACAAAAATCAAAGTATAGACGAGAAATGAACCTGTATCAGGCACGGCAATGATCTCCTCCTGCTCTCGTTTGAGCTCCCTCATGTAATGATCCGCCTCGCTTTTTGCAGCCAAGTAGCTACACAAACAACAACATTTCCATCAACATAAGATTAGAGGTTTTCAAATCCGTAATATATTAACCAATACTTCATATTCCATATGAGCAGTAGGGCTTCGTAATTCGGAAAAAAAGAAAAGAAAAAAATAATTAAAATCAAAACGTTTCTATCACACGCGTACATGCGCGAAAGATCCGTTGGCATTCATAATTAAGTGTTTATTGTAGTTGGTAGGAGTCTGAATTTGATAACATCTACTAAATATACCACATAATCCTTGATTGATATTGCAAACATGGTTTATGCAGAAGCAGGCATGAGAGAGAGAGAACATATAGTGATATAAGTACCCTCCGAGGCCCATGGAGATGGCGCCGGCGGCAATCTCAGCGACTCCTGCGGTGAGAATGACGGCGGAGGAGGCGTTGGCGCCGGATAGACCGGCGGCGAGGGCGAAGGGGACAGTGAGACCGTCAGACACACCGATGATGATGTCGCGCACGATGTCGGCGGCGGTGAAATGCTTCTCCTTGTGGTGATGGAGCAGGGAGGTGTTGGGTTCTGCTGCCATTTTGTGTCGATGGATCTCTCTCTCTAATTCTCGGTGGGATTATGGATCAAATTATAGACAGCGCCACCCAACCTTTGTACTACTCCACAAACTTATTACATTCTCACTCATTTATCATCAATAAAGGAAATGAAATAAGTCTCCATATATCCGAGGCATTTAGATGTTATGAAATTTAAATTAATATATTCCTTTTATAAAAAGTCAATGAAATAGATATATATTAACATAATCGACTAAATATGCTGTGGATCCAGAAAATTCCCGTGAGAAGGGTTTAATTTATTTTTATTGGCATCTACTGGATTTCAATCCTTCGTATGATATTTTTTTCTTATTTTCATTCCTTTTTATTTTTTACGAGTGGACTAATTCAAAAAATTCCAGATAAAAACAAAAAAAAATTCTGACTAAGGACTCTAAACATTAAGATTTATTGGTTCATCCAACAATAGAATAGGATGGTATAAGCATTAAAAAAGGAAAGGGATCTGAAAAGATTGAAATAATATGTTTTGATAATTAGAAGGGAAAAGAAATAATAAAGATTTAGAAAAAAAGGTTAGCAGGAAGGCAAATCTTCATATGAAAAATGTAAGTTCTCTCTCACAGTTTTAGCTTTAGATAATTGAGCCACTTCACTTTTAATTATTTAAACTAGATTTACACTTGTGCAATACACAAATTATATCTGATTTCTAAAATTCTGATAATTATATCCATAAACCATCATTTTGCTATTTTTTAAAAAAATACTTCCTCCGTCCTGTCATATTAGTCCCATATTCTTTTTCGGTCCATCTCATTTATTAGTCCCATTTCCTAAAAAGACAATCTTTTTCACACTCATCAATAAAATATTAATTCTATCACACTAACAACTTTTGATTTTTGTGCATTCTCCCCCGTCTCTAATATGACGGAATGGAGGGAGTAATTAATTTGATGGCATACAATCTATGCATATATAAAACAGAATCAGACACAAAATACGAAAATATTTATTTGCATTATTATAAAGTTAAAACATTCTATAATTGAATTTTATTCTAAACAAAATGATTGTTAGTTATTTAGTTGACGAAAACAGTAACATATAGGATATCAAAAATATTTTTTGAATCAAA
>JAPKLW010005693.1:8297-19879 GCA_026898455.1 Plectranthus barbatus | reverse complement strand
ATATATATATATATATATATATATATATATATATATATATATATAGAGTAGTGATCATATGAGAATAGATTTTAGTATGAAAAATGAGAATAAATCTCAGCCTTTGATTTTGTGATTTCAACGCTCATGATCTATTTCACTCCGTGTGCAGTTTTCCTCGATTATCCTGCAGTTTTGCAAAATTAAGGTTATTTTTGTAATATTAGCTTTTTTAAAATCTGAAATAGTATCTCATTAGATTTTTTATTCCTTTCTTCGCGCGATTTGATTTCTTCTTCCTTCTTTGTTCGATTTGATTTATATTTCTTATGTCGATCAGATTTTTTTTCTTTGTTTTTGGATTTCACATTTGTGTTCGGTCTCAACTTTGTTTATTGTGCATGAATATAGTTTAAAAAAATTTGTTTTATTCAGATCGACGTTCATTTTTACTATTATATTGTGCATCTTTAGTGTTAATTTTGTGCATTTTTTTATCTTAAAGGTTCATTTATTCCAAAGTGTGTATTCCAATCGACGTTCATTTTTACTATTATATTGTGCATCTTTAGTGTTAACTTTGTGCATTTTTGTATCTTACAGGTTCATTTATTCCAAAGTGTGTTGATGAGATGAAGCATTTTAAGGGCAGAGTTTTTAGAACTGTTGATGTTGGTATTGAGTTTTATAGAGACTACGCTCATGTTGCTGCTTTGAAGAAGAAGATGTTTTTTTTTAATTCATATTTATGTAAAAATGAAGTAAATCGAGCTAAAAATGAAGTAAAATGGGATAAAAATGAAGTAAATCGGGCTTAAAATGTATGTTGCTGTTTTTGATTGAGTTTTTTTTTACAGTTTTAGCCTTTAAAGGCTAAAACTACAGGATATTGGGGCAAAAATGCCGCGTTTTTCAATTTGCTGAGAATGAATCCTGTTCGTCGATTTGATGAGATGGACGCGCGAGATCTATTCTTATTTCTCATAGTAACTCCTATTCTCACCTGATCACTACCCTCTATATATATATATATATATATAGGGAGCGGTTCACCTGCTAAAAACTCCTATGTACTAAATAGGAAAATATTTCACCCTTTGATTTAGATGAAATCTAAGGTTGTGATTAGTTTTAACATTTAATTAGTAATCAATTATGTAAACCGTTCTACACATTTTAATAGGAAAAAGGGTATATAAGTCAGATTTTTCATATACAATGTCACAAACCACTCCACGATTTGAAATCGTGTGAATTTAGTAAAATTCAAAATAAATAATAATTGTAATTAATTATGCATATTTACAACAACTCTTCTACAATTATGTATATCCATGATTCTCATACAATTATTTTAATCCCATATTATTCATTTATATTATGAAATAAATAAACAATATATATATATATATATATATATATATATATATATATATATATATATAGAGTTGTGTTCATTTCTGAACTAAGTACTGTGAATGAACAATGAACTAAATATTAACCATAGATTTAAATAATCCAGCGGTTGATATGATGACATGTGTCAAATGAAATTTCTTTTTTAATATCATTAAAGGGTATTATAGGTAATGTATGTTTTTTATTATTATGGACGGTTATTTTTTTATGGTAACTGTATTTGGAAATTTGATTTAATTTATATCATATCTTATTTTCCATCTTATATTTCTCTACTTTCTTAACTACTTCAATTAATTATTTTTTCCATATTTCGTTCTCTGAATACGTTCCTTCATTCGATTTTTTTTTTCTTCTATGCGCCATTGCTTTCATATAATTTAGGTTTTCGTACGAGAGCCGGATTGGGACCAGAGCTCGCTCTGCGAGTCGTCGGCGGAGTAGGGTTTGATGTGGAGGATGTAAAACGTGTCGCCTTTATCAGCCAAATGATCGATCGCCCACCGCAGCGCCGATTTGCTGCTCTTGGAGAAATCCATGGCCACGCCGATTATCTTATCTTTCAGCATTTTGATTTTTAATTCTCCCCGTCGCCGGTCTGAAACCGGACGGTCACCATTCTCCCACTTATTCAGTCGCCGGCACCGGCATCGCTCAGGCAGAGGGAACGCCGTCGAGTGAGAATCTCAACCATCGAAGAAGTCGGACGTGAACTGTCAAAGATTTTATTTTTTTTCTGTCATATGCGATTATCATTTTTATTTTATGTGAGTGTCATTATTTATGAATAAATGTATCATTCTTCGAATCCGGCTGACACTTGGTGGATCGCCTTCACGTCTAGATTTTATTTTTTTTCTGTCATATTCGATTGTCATTTTTATTTTATGTGAGTGTCATTATTTATGAATAAATGTATCATTCTTCGAATCCGGCTGACACTTGGTGGATCGCCTTCACGTCTAGATTTTATTATTTTTATGTCATATGCGATTGTCATTTTTATTTTATGTGAGTGTCATTATTTATGAATAAATGTATCATTCTTCGAATCCCTGTTTAACGAATAATTAAAATTGTTTATACATTTAATGATAATATATTAGTGGAAGTTGAGAGAATAACCTTATAATGACACACAAAGTCATAAACAATGACACACAAAGCAATAAACAATGATAACGATTAACTTTAGATTATGTAATAAATCGTGGTGCATTTTCTCTTTCCAATTTATTTGATAATAATGGAAAAAATCGTGGGGCATTTGATTTGGTATCTGAAATAGATCGTGTATCTATTTTTGTGGGAAACTGCTCCCTTAAAATTCGCTTAAAGATTTTATTAGATTTGATTTTATTGGTTTTGGACATTTTTAACCTTATGATGATATATGTTATGAAGAAAAATGATACACGTCATGGAAGAATTATGGACGTTGATCTCATGAATGTGCGGTTAGATCTTGGTCTCTGTTCATTCACAGAACCTTGTTCAGCCTAGATCGCACCCCTATATATATATATATATATATATATATATATATATATTAATGCTTAATCATCAAGTTAATTGTGCTTTATATATTTGTGAATGATATTTCAAAATTTCAAATTGCTGGTTACGCTTGATTAATTATCATATTGTGCTTTAATAGTTTCTAAATTGTGCTTACCTTTGTTATAATTTGATAAATTTAAAAATATCCAAAATTTTTTAATAAATGTAATGTAACAAATAATAAAAATCTAGATAAAAATAATGCTTGTTTAGTTTAATAATTATGCATATTTGATTGAAATATTACGCATCTTCAATTTAACTTAATGTTCGTATATTCCAAAAAGAATTATAATTAATTAATTATAAATATTACTATTCAATAATTAAAAATTCCTAAATATATGAAAGATATGGAAATTGAAAGAAAAAAAAAACAAATACACCATTTCATTCAAATGGAGCGCGAGATTAGTTATTTACTAACTGTAAGAATTCATACTTCCTAATTTAACCCCATTTGGAAGTTAAAAAACCACATTGAAAATTATTTTAACCATAGATCAGATCTAATCCAATGGTCAATATTATTTCCTATTTAAAATCTTCTATCGTATTAGTATATGATCATTTCCCTATATATATATATATATATATATATAGGGAGCGGATCATATAATAATAAATAAGTATATTAAAAATAAGAATGAATCTCATCCATTAGATCTAATTAAATCAATGACTGATATTTAATCAAGCAATAATTAAAACGCAATCAAGCAATAAATGATCAAGCAAAAATTGAAATACAATCAAGCAATATTATAATCAAGCAATAAACTAAAACACAATCAAACAACATTGTAAAGGTAATCAAGCGACTTTTATCATTTTATCACGGGAGAAATTTTTATCACCAGATCCAATCCCTATATATATATATATATATATATTTTTTATTAGAAAAAAGTTGATTCTAAAATTTTTCATTAAGAGTTTTTTGGGCATGCAAATCTAATTACGTCGTCTATCATTTTACATAAACACGTATTTTATTTATTTTTTTAGGAATAATAGTAAACATTACCTGTAAATGGACAATTACTCCATCCAATCATCAAACTTTTTATTTGATAATTATAAATTAGATTGTCGTGAATCAAATAAATAAATTAGAGAAGGATGAATTTTGAAACATTAGTTAAGAGATAAATTAGATCACAATGAGTTGAGTATTTATTTTACGAATTAAGATGTGAATCAGTACTTTAACCGCCAAATAAATACCAACGACTAACAGTTGAAAAACAATTCACCAAAATTCTGCATGCCCTCTAAAAGTTTTTTTTTTAAAAAAAAAAAAACTGAAATTCCTTGTTATAAATTCCACCACTATTTCGTTTCTTTCACTTCACATGCACGAGAATTGCTTCGTCATTCTAATTTTTTCCCCATTTGGTTTCCTCTTCTTTCTTGAACAATCAAGAACGTCTGGGGTTTGTTGATCTGCTTCTGTTCTTCTCCGGGAAGGCCTGCAGATACGTTCTTGACAGTCAAGATTTACGTATATATATATATAGAGAGAGAGAGAGTAGAGTGAGAATCTTTGCCTTGGGGAGGGGTTTCTTGTTTTATATGGTTATTTTGAGTGAGTTGAAAATGAAGAAGTGTTGCAGCTGCTTCAAACCGACATCATCAATGCATGGTAGTAGTGACGATTCAGGCCCATCAGCTCTGCCCGTTAGACCGTGTTCCAGTCCATCAGCTCTGCCGAGCAGCGGCGCAAACAGATTGACTCGCAGATTTTGGGGTAATGTCATTTTTTTATCATTCCTTTTAAATTCTTGATATATTGCTTTTCATGGGGAGCTCTGTTTGTGTTTGAATATGATCAGTTAATCGAATCTCTGATATATTTCCATAATTTCCATCTGCGTTGATTGGTTCAATCTCATTAGGTTTTCTTGATCTTGTGGATTTAGGTGTCAAGAATTGTTTTTCTTGAATGAATACAGTACTGTTAAGAATGAATTTGTGATCACATGCATTTCTTGATTTTTGCAAGCTTGAAGATTTTGCAGGTAGAATAATTAGAGTGAGGGAGGAAAGGGCAGATCCAAATATTGGTAGATCATTCACATTTCGGGAGCTTGATACAGCTACAGGGAACTTTAGCAAAGATAACTTTCTTGGTCAAGGTGGGTTTGGAAAAGTTTACAGAGGTCGACTATCCACAGGAGAGGTACATTGGGCTACAACATTTCATCTCTTCAAATATCTACATATATATTTATTCTTGTTACTAATCATGATGTATGATGATCCCATATGATGCAGGTGGTTGCAGTTAAAACGCTTAATTCCGAAGGCTTTCAAGGGGTTCGAGAGTTCGCAGTGGAGGTTGACATGCTTACCCGCTTGTCTCATCCGCATCTTGTCAAATTGATAGGCTACTGCGTTGATGGCCACCATCGTCTTGTAGTTTATGAGTATTTGCCATTGGGATCTCTTGAAGATCATTTATTTGGTTATCTCTCTCCCTCTCTCTCCCTCTCTCTCTTGTAGTTATTTTGTTGACAAGCTGCTGGTTGATATGAATGCAGACGTTCCACCTGATAAAGAACCCTTGGACTGGAATACGAGGATGAAGATTGCAGCAGGTGCAGCTGTAGGATTAGAGTATTTGCACAAAACAGCAGACCCGCCAGTCATATACCGAGACGTAAAATGTTCCAACGTTCTTCTTGATCATGGATTCTACCCAAAGTTGTCGGATTTTGGACTTGCTAGGCAGGGTCCGACCGGTGATCAAACCCATGTGACTACGAGGGTGATGGGAACATATGGGTATTGTGCTCCAGAGTATGTTGCCACTTCCAAGCTCACATTCGAATCCGATATCTACAGTTTCGGAATCCTCCTCCTCGAAATCATCAATGGCGGGAGGGTTAATGAAGATACAAGGCCGGCTAGGCGGCGTAACCTTGTTGAATGGGTATGCATGCACCAAATGTTTTGTTTTTTTTTTTCTTTCTATGCAATGCTGAAACTAATACTAGCTAACAATGGTTCTTTCTCCTCAGGCGAGGCAGCTTTCCACAGACCCGAGGGGGTTTCCGGAAATGGCTGATCCTCGACTGCAAGGTCACTTCCCCGTGCATGGACTCATGAAAGTAGCAGCGATGGCTCTAGTGTGTGTGAGTGAGCAGGCAAAACAAAGACCTAAAATCTCTGAAGTTGTTAAGACTCTCACACTTCTGGCGTCCCAGACTTATGACACTAACCGACCTGATGTGGGAGAGTCCAGCGCAGCAGCAGAGGCGCGGATGTCTGGTCGGAGGCGCGGTTTGGATGGCCGAGAGAGCCCTGCCACTGCCACTGCCACTGCAAGTCAGGCTGGGGACCTAGACAACTCAAGGGGAAAAAGGCCAAGATACATCGACATTGGCTCCAATTCATCTGATTAAGTCCTTTTTGATTGCTTAGCCTTAGGGGACTGAACATCAACACTAAAACTATTCTTGTTGGTTGACATAGGTCAGAATATTGACTGGATCATTGTGTTCATGTTTTTTTGGTCTTATATTGTGTTGCAGATATGAGAGAGAAGATTGAGTCAGTCATGTTATTTCGGCTTATAGCAATAGATTCAGCATGTATAAGTATAATGTCGTATGCCATACATACCTAGCTCCCTTAACCATCCATCAATGATTGCTTCCGTTTTTTCATACTGGATGGAGGGGTCTCTGCAGCCTGTCTACTAGCACCTGAACGCTTCGATGGGGTTGCATTCTGCTAAACAATTGCATGTGTTATAAGCTAAACATCACGAAACAAGATTCGACAGTAAGTCGTACCTTGGTTAGTTTTTTCTCTTTACGTGCCTGCCTCTCCCTCTCGTCGTGTTCCTGGTTTTCCCTCTCTACCAACCTTATAAGTGTATCGCACCTCCTTGCCAGTTCTTGAGTCGTACGAGACTTTATGAACCAATCAAATCGAAACAATGGTGAAGTGCGGAAGGCTGCCTTAAGTTCGTCCCAGTTGCCATATCCAAGCTTGTGAACCATGCATATCTGAAAAAGATGAACCCACCAAAGTCATGATTAAGGGAATAAACAGCATGTGAAAATGAGAATTAACTCCACAAAATGATAATTAAAAGTCTAACCATGAAACGGTCACATTCTTCATTGTACAGCTTCCCTTTGTTCTGGCCATACTGGATCTTCAATTCCAGCCAAGGATTCTTATAGCGATCCAGTTTTTTCCCAATTGCTTTCATGATCTCATCTTTTCGTGAAATCCTAGCCTCTCCTCTTTCAATGCCTTTAATGATCTTATCATAATCTAATAGAACAATCCATGATTCAGTACCATGCCACACATATAGTGGAAGACTATGGACAACAGCCACATAAGGTTTATAACTTTATGCTTTCCGAAGAGAATCTACCCAGTTATTATATCTCGCAGTTAGAAATCTGATCACACTAAAATATACAATAAACCAACCAGAGCCTAAAGAAAGGTAGCTTTCAGAGATGAAGCGTTCTACATATCAGCTGGTAAGTAGAATACACAGTAAGATTTTCAAGCTGAAACCTCATTGCTTACCATTGAGTTCTTTATATCTTTCCTTGAAAGCTTTAGCATATCTTTCGACTTCTTCCTCTGTTTTACCTTCCATTTCAGATGCAATACCCCTGATATCATTCCGACCATACTTCTCACAGGCCCTGATAAAGGAGTTAAAATCTCTTCTGCTCCACGTAGAAAAGCCCTAAACAAAATAATGTTAAAATTAATAACCAGGAAAGCTCAAGTCTAGTGATGAACTTCATGAAAATAAAACTTACTTCTTCCAGCAGTTGCTCCTTCTCTTCCTGCTCCTCAACAGTAAGTGGGTCTCCCACGTCTAGGTACAAGAAATATAATCAAGACTTGATTCAGATAAATCAACATATAACATAACTTTGTCGAGAAAGAACGGACCTTCTGGTTCATCCACATCTATGGTATCTTTTACTTGATTCCTTTGATGAGTTAGCTGAATTTAATATAACAAAGTAAGACAGCTACCACAAGCAGATATGTATTACAGAGTCTCAAGATAAGCTAGATACGCACCATAAGATAACGAACTTCTTTCTCATACAGCTCACTAAGACGCTGAGTGTTGAAGAACTGGAAATCATGCCTACGAAAGAGTGACATGAGTCGACATGCATGAACCCTGAATTAATCAACAGGTCAATCAAAAAACCAAAAGTGCTTACAATTGCGGCATGCGAGGAATCCGAGGCTCCTTGGGCTTTGCAGGACCACTCTGACGCATTGTCTGCTTGAAGTACTCCGACTCCGAGTAACTGAATACATAAAAATGAATAATACATTACTCTCACTGACTATAAATTGACACTTGAGATGTAATTTCGGAGACCAAAGAAACATACTTGCGCTTCCTTTCTCTTTTTGATGGTTCAATCCAATTATCACTGACAATTTTCTTGAAATCAAACTTATTTTCATCCTTAACCAATAAAAAGAAAACATAAATTAATTGAATGAGAGTAAGGCAAATATGCAAAGGTCAGCAATACAACAAAGCTTTCATACCTTTTCATCATCAAAATCATACAAATCAGCAGCTGGGGAAGGTCCATAGTTCATGTTAGTCTAACTAACAAAAGAAATAAATGAATAGAGCAGAAAAGCACCCAGAAGAGGTCGAGCATAAGAAACATACTGTCATCCATTTTGAATTTGATGGCATCTTCAGTAAATTTTTTCATCTTGGCATCAAGTTCAGCTGTTGCTTCTTCTCCCTTGGCAATGATCCTATCTATATCCTCGTCTGTGATAGTGCTATCTTTGGAACTGAAAACCATTTCAGCACCAAACCGTACCATTTGCAACAGCTCATCCTTATTTACAGCTGCTCAGCAAAATTAAAATAAATAGATTAATTACATCCTAGTGGCACCTAAGGAAACAGTGCAGTGGATGCTAAAGACTTACTCTTTTGTTCTGCTAATCTCCCTTGCTGGATAACCAAGGCATCCAGAGCAAGCTTCTTATAGGCCCTTTCAATAACTTTTTCTTCAATAGTGTACTGGATAACATCAAATGATAAGTTAATGTACACACCATGCCTCCAGAGCACTTGCATCACTATTAACATTTATGAGAAGGCAAACCTCGGTGCAGAACCGGAAGACTTGAACTTCCTTCTTCTGTCCAATCCTATGAGCTCGATCCTGAGCCTGTAAATCAACCTGTGGGTTCCTGCAACCCATTGGAGCAAAGAGTCGTAATCTTCAAAGCCAATTGAAAAGCCTTTGGAAAACCAAAACAGTTTGAGAAGCAAACTCCTACCAGTCACTGTCATAAAGGATGACAACATCTGCAGTTGCAAGATTAATACCAAGACCTCCAGCTCTAGTTGACAGCAGGAAGACAAATTTCTCACTTCCTGGCTTGTTGAAGGCTTCAATGGAAGCATCTCGATCATCCCCACCAGTATTTCCATCAATTCGACAATAGTAGTATCCACGGAACATTAAGTAGTCCTCAAGAATGTCTAGAAGCCTTGTCATCTGATTTATGAAATCAAAAGAACAGCATTATTGGGAACCCAAAAGAAAAAAAAAAGGAAATTAAAGGTTGACAACATTTAATGGAGAGTATCTATGAGTTGATAAACTCCTACTAGGTTATACAAAATTCTGAAAGTAGAGATAAAGTAAGGGTTCCAACCTGTGAAAATATCAAAACCCTGGAATCACGCTCCTTCAATTTCGGGAGCAACTTGTCAAGAAGAACCATCTTCCCTGCAATCACCCAAAAAAGCTATAAAACTAGATGAAGCTGAAAGGGAAGATTTAAACAGAAAAAAAAGTATAATACAGGAAGAAAAAAAAAAACATGCCAGCATTTTCAACGAGATGATCTCCTGTGGTGTAAGGTGGGCCAGGTTCAGCTCCTTGAAACAAATATGGATGATTACAACATTTACGGAGCTGCATGGCTATATTAAGCAGGCGTTTGCGTTCTCCACCAGCATTTACCACCTCAAGATCTTTCTGTAGCAATGCCCTATAATATTGCTTTTGCATTTGAGACATGCCAACTTTAAGTATCGTTTCTTTCTTGGGAGGTAAACCTTTCTCAACATCAGATTTTAACCTTCTAAGAAGGAAGGGCCGGAGAACCTAGTGTCACCATTCACCAAAAGGACCAGACAGACAGGTTCAAACAGATCAGTACATCATCAGAACTAACAATATTGAGCAATCACAAAGCAAACTATGTCCAACATATGGTTTTGAAATGCTTGTGAATTTGGTACAACCAAACTGAAAATATGAGAATACCACATACTAACATAAAGAAATGATCTAAGAATAATATAACAATTGTATACCTTGTGAAGTTGTTGGACAACTTCGTGCTCATCATTATCACCCGAAATCTGGAACCACGCGTCAAATGTTTCTGCAGAGCTAAATATTTCCGGAAGCAAAAAGTTAAGGAGAGCCCAGAGTTCATGAAGATTGTTCTGCAAAAATGCAAAAATGTTAACATGAGACATGTATAGAACTGGGCACCAAATGATCTAAATCTCTAATAAAAACTCACACATAACCCCTTTGATCAAATTTTACAGCAGCAGCAGATATTATAGACCTAAAACATGTCCTAATTAAAATTAATTTTATATGAATGTTCATATTTACATTAAGGATTTCATACAAGACCAAATGCAAGACAAAATAAAAGATTCTATAAGTATATAATGCTCAAGCTAAACCAAACATTTAAAAAAAATAAAGAAGAAGAAGAATGTAATATTATAGCTCACCCAATTTAGAACCAACCCAGTTAAAGAATTTTCTCATAATTTGTGAAAAATGTTACAAATAATATAGCTATCGTTACCTGAAGTGGTGTTCCAGTAATAAGAAGTCGGTAGTTAGTGTTATAGAGCCTCATAGTCTTTGAGAGAAGGGAATTCTCATTTTTGATTCTATGAGCTTCATCAATAATGATATAGCGCCAACTAAATCGGCGCAAGGCTGACTTCTCTTTGATGGCCATCTCGAAACTTGTGACACAAACATCAAACTTGCCAGCAACAAGTAATTCCTCACGTATATATCTCTAGAAAAATATCAACATAGTATTTTTCAAATCAAAAGTAGCGAATCAAAAATCCAGGATGACAGGATCTAAATCAGTATCACAGAGTGTACACTCACTCTTTCGTCAGGATTTCCAAGAAACTTTACAGCACGCAGCACTGGGCAAAACCTTTTGATTTCATTCATCCAATTTCCAAGTGTGGATTTCGGAGCAACAACCATGTGAGGACCTGTAATTCCTCTGAACTCATGCAAGTAGCCCAACAAGGAAATTGTTTGCAAAGTTTTACCAAGCCCCTAAATTTAAAACAACCAATAAGAATATAAGAAACCATCATCATAGAAGGTTAAAATATTTACCCATATGTTGGAAATACAAATCTACAGTTATACCATTTCATCAGCAAGTATTCCATTAATGCCATTCTCGTATAACCGAATCATCCAATTTAAACCAGCTAGCTGGTAATCCCTCATCTTTCCCTGAATGCCTGCAAAAAAAGATAATTAAGGAGGTTATCACACATTCATGTGCAAAAT
>JAPKLW010005692.1:0-19879 GCA_026898455.1 Plectranthus barbatus | reverse complement strand
CGATCCATACGATCTTCCGTGATCTTCTACACACCGTATGATCTCCCTATCGACGAGATAAGAGGATAATTGTGTTTGCGACACATGTTTGTTAATTCAGACAGGAGATGAACATACAACAATTATGATTCCCAGTATATTAACCAATAAACCTTGTACATAATATACCAATCATAATGCTTTCAGTATATAAATCTATCAGACCAAAAATCAATCTCCAACATATTCCATAATTCACCAAAGCAACAAAAATCCACCATTCAAAGCACCAAAGAATTCCACCATAAATCACGTTCATGAAGTATCATTATAGCAAAATCAACAACCCATCATTCACATGGGTACATTCCAAGTTTAACAATGTAAATCAAACCCCCCATAGTGCAAGTAACCTCAATAATCCCCAATTCCACAAAAATCACATTTAAAATCCAAAAATATGCCCAAAAATCGTAACAAATGTATACTTTAATCACGGAGCATGCATTGGGACATTCTATCAAACACCTTAAGTGCATAAATCATAAACCCTAGGCTAGAACTCCAATCACCACTAATTCCTAAAATTATCCAATTAAACTTCAACAATTCAACGAAAACTATAAATAAACGTGAATGGGGAGTAGAAATTACCTTGTTGTCGCCGGAAAATCGAAGGAAAAACAAAGGAAAGGAAGGGGTACCGTTCGGAAGAGAGAAAGAGGGGAAAAAATTGTGATCCCGCGCGGCTCCTATTTATAGGAGCGCGACACATCCCGAGCGGTAGAGACCTATCCTGCTCGGGACGGTCTGAACCGGCCCGGTCTGTAGCTTGAACAAAACCGGTCCTGAACGGAACGGAAGGATCCCGTTTGGGACGGACCACGGCTTTCGTACATTTCTCGAAGAATTCCATCCCGAGCGGGATGAGAAGCTCCCACTTTGGATACGTCAAAAGTTACGCGTCCCGAGCGGGACAGAATGATTCCGCTCGGGATTGGTCTCGGCTAGGCAACGTCTTTTGCATTTCTTGCATCCCGAACGGGATAAATAGGTCCCGCTCGGGATTCATCACGGCCTCACGCGTAATTATCCCCTAAAATGAAGTATTTCCACCCCTGCATCATTCCAATCAACTTCCAACAACATTAGCAACACAGAGTTCTCCCTAACCTAAATACGATGCGAAATACTGTCAAAAATACATGCAATTCTAATCTATAATTAAAACAAGATAAGTAAATCGAGCTTGGGTTGCCTCCCAAGAAGCGCTGCATTTAACGTCGGGAGCTCGACAACTTACCTACTTACCTTTAGGCAAAGGAGATTTCATTCACAGCCCGAGGTTGCTCGGAAGTGTGAAATCGCTTGACCTGGTGCCCATTCACCTTGAAGTAGTGGCCATCGTCAGTCTCCACTTCCAAAGTTCCATTCTCGAACACTTCTCGCACCTTGTATGGTCCTGTCCAACGAGAACGGAATTTACCCGGAAATAATTTCAAACGAGAATTAAAGAGCAGAACTATATCACCTTTGTAGAATTTCTTCACTCGAATCTGTTGGTCGTGAAATCGTTTAGCTCTCTCCTTGCACAACTTTGTGCTCTCATACGCCTCGTGTCTCCACTCATCGAGCTCGTTCAGATTCTGCACTCGATCCCCTTGAGCTTTCAGAAAATCCAGATTTAATGTCTTGATGGCCCAAAATGCCTTGTGCTCAACTTCAACCGGAAGATGGCAGGATTTGCCATAAACCAATTGGTATGGGGACATGCTGATTGGTGTCTTGAAGGCTGTTCGGTAGGCCCACAAAGCCTCATCGAGTCGCTTACTCCAGTCCTTCCGACTCACTACTGTCTTCTCCAGCCCCTGTTTGATCTCTCGATTAGCTAGTTCAGCCTGTCCATTGGCTTGCGGATGATAGGCTGTTGTTACTCTTTGTCGCACCCCATATCTTGCCAGCAGTTTATCCATGAGTTTGTTGCAGAAGTGACTGCCCCCATCACTCACCAAGGCTCTGGGAATACCAAATCGAGCAACTAAAGCCTGCAAAAACTTAAGCACCACTTGAGAGTCATTAGTAACAGTGGGTATGGCCTCAACCCATCGAGACACATAGTCCACAACAAGGAGAATATACTTAAACCCAAACGATGGTGGGAAAGGACCCATAAAGTCAATGCCCCAAACATCAAATATATCTACTTCAATAAAAATCTTTTGAGGCATCTCATCCCTTCGGGTTATATTCCCCATTTTCTGACATCTCTCACAGGCTCAAACCATAGCAATACAATCTTTAAAAATAGAAGGCCAATAGAAACCACAAGATAATACCTTCCTAGCAGTTCGATTCGCACCAAAATGACCTCCGCTTACCGAATGGTGGCATTCTTCTATGATCTTCCCCCATTCGCTCTGATGAACACACCTACGGATGATACCGTCAGCACACCTGCGGAACAGGTACGGTTCTTCCCAGTAGTAGTACTTGGCCTCTGTCAGAAATTTCTTCCGCTGATAGCGCTCCAAATCAGGAGGTAATACACCTGCAACCAAAAAATTACAGAAATCTGCATACCATGGAACACTAGCAACAGCTACAGTCAAAATCCTCTCATCAGGAAAATCTTCCTTAATCAACCTATCCTGATTATCACCCTCAACTGGATTCTCTAACCTAGAGAGATGATCTGCAATTACATTCTCACAACCTTTCTTATCCCTGATTTCCATGTCAAATTCTTGTAAAAGCAAAATCCATCTAAGCAACCTAGGTTTCGAATCAGTTTTAGCAAACAAGTATGTAATTGCTGCATGATCAGTGTAAACTACAGACTTAGCTCCTATTAAATAAGCACGAAACTTATCATAAGCATAAACAACAGCAAGTAACTCTTTCTCAGTCACAGTGTAATTCAACTGAGCAGGATTTAGTATTTTGCTAGCATAGGCAATAACTCTAAAAATTTTATCCCTAATCTGTCCTAGAGCTACCCCCACAGCAGAGTCACTAGCATCACACATTAAGACGAAATCCTCCTCCCAATCTGGAGTCACTAACACAGGAGCTGTTACTAATGCATTTTTCAACCTCTCAAAAGCTCTCACACAGTCATTACTAAATTCAAATGGGACATCTTTCTCTAGCAAACTACACAAGGGTTTGGTTATCTTGGAAAAATCTTGGATAAATCTCCTATAGAACCCAGCATGTCCCAAGAAACTCCTAACCCCTTTAACTGTCTTAGGTAAGGGGAGTTGTTCAATTGCTACCACTTTAGCCTTATCAACCTCTATCCCCCTACTAGATACCTTATGTCCTAATACAATTCCCTCTCTAACCATGAAATGACATTTCTCCCAATTTAATACTAGGTTAGTCTCCTCACATCTCTGCAAAACAGTTTTTAAATTCTCTAAGCAATCATCAAAAGACAAACCAAACACAGAAAAATCGTCCATAAAGACTTCCATAATATTTTCAATAAGACCATGAAAGATGGACATCATACACCTTTGAAAAGTCGCCGGTGCATTGCAGAGCCCGAAGGGCATCCTCCGATAGGCGAAAATCCCGTAGGGACAAGTGAAGGCTGTCTTGTGCTAGTCTTCAGGTGCCACCACAATCTGATTGTATCCAGAGTATCCATCCAAGAAGCAATAATGGGACTTTCCTGCAAGACGGTCAAGCATTTGATCAATAAAGGGTAACGGAAAATGATCTTTAAGAGTAGCATTATTTAAGGCCCTGTAATCAATGCAAAAACGCCATTCGGTAGTTGGTCTCTCAATCACTTCTTCTCCTCCAGGCTTGATGACCTTCTCGAATCCCCCTTTCTTCGGAACCATGTGAGTCGGGCTGACCCACTCACTATCACTCGGAGCATAGATGATATTATTGTCCAGCAGCTTCATCACCTCCTTTTTCACCACCTCTTGCATCTTCGGATTCAGTCTCCTTTGAGGTTGTCTTTTTGGCTTGCTCCCTTCTTCTAGAATGATTTTATGCATCACAATAGACGGGCTGATCCCCCTTATGTCGGAAATCTGCCACCCTATAGCGGATCTGTGCATCCTCAGGACCCTCTTCAGTTTTTCAATCTCCAAGTCAGACAACGCCGCGTTGATGATGACTGGATATGTGTCCTTCTCCCCAAGGAAAATGTATCGGAGGCTATCTGGCAAATCCTTCAACTCCACCACTGGGGCTTCGTTCTTGCTCTGTTCCTTCTTCAATCTAGCCTCAAGCTCCTCCTCCTTAGTCCTCAACTCCAGAAACTTCACATCCTGCTTTGGTTTGACCTCTGGTGCATCTTCCAATGCTTTCACCATCTCTAGCAACTCATCACAAATCTCATAAAGCTCATCAAAATCAAGGTTAGAGTGCAGAGAGTCATGAATAACTTCTTCCAGAGCATCTTTCTTCTCATGATCAAAAGACAAAGGGAAAGATAATACCTCAATGTTGTTGCACTCATCATACCTGTCCTCGTGCTTCTTCATTGCATCTGAGATGGAGAATGTAATCTTCTAGTCGTTGAACCGGAGAGTCAGCTCTCCTTCCCTCACATCAATCAAAGCTCCTCCAGTGCGCAGGAATGGTCTTCCTAGAATCAACGGCACATTCTTGTCCTCTTCCATATCCAGAACAACAAAGTCCGCTGGGAATATAAAGTCCTTGACTCTGACCAGAACATCTTCTACAATTCCCTTCGGCTGTGATAGAGAGCGATCTGCCATTTGGAGAGTAATGGTAGTAGGTTTGATCTCCCCAATTTGCAGTCTATTGAAGATAGACAGCGGCATCAGATTAATGCTCGCACCCGAATCACACAGTGCATGGCCAAACTCCAACCCTCCAATGACACAGGAGATGGTGAAACTCCCCGGATCTTGCCTCTTGATAGGCATCTTTTTCTGGATCACTGCACTGCACTCTTCAAAGAAGTTCACTATCTCGAACTCTCCAAATCTCCTTCTTTGTGTCACCGATTCTTTCAGGAACTTGGCATAACCAGGAATGTCTTGCAAAACCTCCAGCAGTGGCAAGTTAATCTGCACCTTCCTCAAATGGTCTAGAAACCTTGCAAATTGCTTGCTCAACTTATTCTTTGCAAGTCTTTGAGGATAGGGTATGTTGCTTCCCTTGGAAATTTCCTCAGATGTGCTCCCCTTTTGTGTTTTGACTAGCTTGGGTGTCACTTCTATTTCAATCTCCTCCTCTTCTGAAATTTTATCTCGGTGCCCTTGTTTCTCTTCACCCGCTGTGGGGTTACTGGGCTCATCATATGACTTGCCATTTCTTGTGGTTATAGCACTGCAGTTCTTCTTCGGGTTGGCTTCAGTATCACTGGGAAACTGCCCCTGCTTATGGCTCCCGCTCACATGCTTAGCAATTGTAGAGATCTGATTCTGCATTTCTGTCATCATATTGTCGTATTTATCAAATCTCTTCTCAAGCTCCTCTTCTCTCGAACTTTGTCCTCTTCTGTCCTGGTGCCCATACTGCCTCATCGGATTATCACCCCCGTTCCCTTGATTCGATCCTTCTCCTCGCTGCTCAAATCCAGGAGGTGGATTCATAGCATTATTCGGATTCCCATAAGATAGATTCGGGTGGAATCGGTTATTGGGATGATATGGAGGGTTATCATTCTGATAGTATGGCCTTCGGTAGTTCCCATAATTTCCTCTACCAATGCAGTTCACATCATCAGCTGATTGGCCTTCCAATTGTCCCATCTCACTGTATTGATTCGGGATTTGAGTTCCTCCCCTTGAGGAACTCCCCATTGATGGGTTTTGTATACTGAAAGCATTTATTACAATGTGTATACAACGGTTTATTTCTCCTATCTGTTAACAATCGTACATGTATGAACAATGGTATCCTCTTGTCTCACCGATAGGGACGATCATACGGCATCTTGTAGATCGCAGAAGACAGTATGTTCACTTGACCTAGTGAGACATAAACCTGATCACAACCAAGACAGCGTATGAGGATACGTCTGTCCGGATGGCTGCGGCATTATCGGAATAAGTAGTCTGTCTTGGTTACTTGACATGCTGGTACGCAGAGGTGGCGTATTGATGGACCGCAGTGAGATATATTCGTCTGTCTGACATCAGCGAATAAAAGATCTCGTTACATTGATTGAGTCCAAACCCTAACGAAGGTTCAGGGGTTTGCACGGGTTGACTGTTGCTTTGACTTGCCATGGTGGAGAGCCAACACAGCGCGCTCGTATATCCGCATCTTGGGTAACAGCAGTTCATGTAGTACCGCCTGAGACTGAACTTAGGTAACCATATCCGAGTAATAGGATGGGGACATTCCCTGAGGAGCTCAATAACATTCATCGTGCCAAAGTCCTGCAGGCTGATTAAGTTCAGGCACGAGTGATAAGGTTTGAGTGGTACTACTCAAGAATAATAAGATATTAATTAATTGTAGTTACAGCTTGTCAGAGGCTCCGATTAATTAATGGATATCCGGTAACCTTAAATATGGGGATTCTCAATTAATGAAACCCGTTCTCACAACGTGGTAATAAAGAGGTAGGTCAGTATTAATTCTGTGGTGAAAAAGAATTAATATTAATTAATTAATTGTGTCCTGGGTTGTGGACATGGAAATTAATTAATTTATAGGCCCACTTTATTATTTGCATTAGGTCCCAGGTCTGGCCCAACAAGTGTGTTGAATTGAGCCCAAATTGGCCCATTAGGGTTTCTAACCCTAGGTCTATAAATAGACAGCTCTCTCTCATAAGTTGTAACACAGTTGAAACACAAACCCTAGAGAGAGAGAGGTGGGCGCCGTTTTTGGTGAGAAGAGGGAGGAGATTTTGATTCTGGTCCTGCTCAAGTCACAGATCTACGGAGTCCTCACCAGTAGTAGATCTGACCAGCACCGGGACACAGATCTGAAGACCTGATCTGGAGAACAACAGATTTCTTCTTTCCCTTTTCTTTATTTTCGATTTTCTCTAGAGATTAGTTTTCTAATTTCTGTTTCCGCAGAGAAATCGGATTGCGTGGTTGAATTGGTTCTTAGAATTCAAACGCAAAAGATTGGTACAGACACTACGGATTTACGATAATCTCTCAATCCACAATTATGCATTAAATTCATAGGAGCATGCTAGGGTTTTGAGAAATTTAATTATGAGCAATATCCATAGATCGATCCGGTTCAGTTTGGTTTTGGTGATTCGGTTCACGGAAAAACCCTACACCCATGTGCTGCTGTTGCTGTTGGGTTCTGTCCAGAAGAAGAAGATCCATCTTTGTCTCCAAAGAAGCCATCTCGCTGCACTGATTTGGAATCTGGGTGCCTCCCTTTGAGGAACTCCCCATCTGCTGCTGTTGCTGTTGAGCTCTATCCAGAAGAAGAAGATCCATCTTTGTTTCCAAAGAAGCCATTTTTTCCTTCATCTCTTCCTGATCCCTCGTAGCAGCGACACTCTTCGCAACTCTGTAGTCCCTTCTTTCTTTCAGCCACTTGTAACTGTTTTCGGCCAGCTTTTCAATTGCCCTCATGGCCTCATCTTCCTCTAGATCAAGGAAATCTCCTCCACCAATATTATCCAGTCGGAGTTGTGTGTCATTATCCACTCCAGCATAAAAGAGGCAAATGATCTCTGCATCAGACATCCCATGTTTTGGACATTTCCTCAGCATTTCTTGAAACCTGTCCTATGCCTCATACAGCGGCTCATCATATTGCTGGCTGAATGCCTGAATTTCTGCCTTCCTTTTCAGTGTCAGCCCCGGTGGGAAATACTTCAACAAAAACTTCTCCTTCAGATCTGCCCATGTTCTTATCTCATTCTTCTTCAATCCAATCAACCACGACTTAGCTTCGTCCTTCAAGGAGAAGGAAAACAGGTACATCCTGATTTGCTCCTGGGGAACTTGGTTAATCTTTATCATGTCTGCCACCTCCAGGAACTGCGTGATATGACTGTTTGGATCTTCATTAGGTTTCCCTCCGAATTGATTCTTCTGTACCATCTGAGCAAGCTGGGGTGTGATCTCGAAATGAGTAGCGTCAGTCCACAGATTGAATCCATCAGTAGATTCTCCCCTCGAAGGTCGGAATAGATTTTGAAGAGGATTTCTTCTCTCTTCTCTACGCTCCCGTTCCCCCGCATTATTGTTAACTTGGGCTCTGACTTCTTCCAGCTGCCTTTGCAGATTCTCGATCAGCTGTCTATCATTCCTCTGATCCTCCTCAGCCATGTCTTCTTTCACTACTACCTGTGCTGCCTGTTCTTGTATTTTCTTTGCCTTAGCCCTTGTAATCATGCACCACCTGCACCAACAAGAACTAGAATTAAGTAACTATATAATAAATCTAGACTACCAAGCTCGTAAATCCCCTAATATCAAACAACAACCTACAACTTGAGTCCTCGGCAACGGCGCCAAAACTTGATGCAGTATTTTTTTATCAAGTAAAAATTATCGAACACGAAGACTCAATTCGCCCGTTTTTTAAGTAAAAGGGATTGATTTTGGATCCTAATATCTAGACGCGATAAAAAATAGTTTTGAAAGATCAATTTTAAACTACTTAGAATTCTGAAGATTAATGTAACAAGTAAATAAATGCCAATCAACTTTCTTGAGATTACCAGAGAGAGAATAGTCGAGTAATATAGGATGGATTGGGGTAGATTATGAATAAGCTTGGATTTGCTAACTTTACGAAACAATTTCAATAAGTTGAGCTGGGTCAATTCACATAACTCTAGTCATTACCCTTAGTATCGATGTAACAACCGTAGATTAATCTCAATTTCAACCTAAGTCTAGGTATGTTAATCTCGATTAACTCTCAAAAGCTCAAGAATTTAATAACCTAGATGCCAATTCACCTATCTTCTAAATGAAACAACACCTAATTATTATTGCAATCCCCTCTAATCATCAAACCTATCAAGTTAGTTCTTTTAGGCATACTTTCCAACACATGGTGATCAATCATGAAAGGAACACAAATTCAAATCCACAATAATAATCAAACCCTTGAAAATTCAATTACTCAAATCCAAACAATATTCAAATCAATCCCAATCACATCCAAATCCTCAACAATGAGTTTAGCTACTCATGAATACAATGAAAAATGTCAACATCCCAAATTAAATCATGGAAGAGAAAGGAGAATAAGAAAGCTTAGGATTTTAATGATGAATCTTCAAATCTAGCTTCGAATCCTTCCTTCCACCTTCAATTCCGAGCCTTGAGATGTGAAAATCGCTTCAATCTCGTGCCTTATTCTCTCTAGGGTTTTCAAAAGTCGAACCCTTAATTTGTAACATTCCTTGGCCTTTTATAGTTGAGAAATCCGCAGCCCAGCAGTTCTATCCCGAACGGAATGTTCCTTTGAAAATATTCATCCCGAGAGGGATGGAAGAAGCGTTCAACCCAAGGATCCCGACATGTCCCGAACGGGACGAGCCCGTCCCGAACGGGATGGGCTACGGCTTCTCAAAAATCTCCCCTCGAATTCACGCCAAAATGACATATCCTGAACGCAATTACGCCTCCCGAACCATGGTCCCGAACGGGACCAAACCGTCCCGAACGGGATGGGCTACGCACTTTCGTTGATTTCTCTTTTTTGTCATCCCGAACGGGACATATGCATTCCAAACGGGATTTGCTTCGTCCAAAGCCTCAATTTAGCTCCAAAACTCGAATTTCTAACACTTTTCATGCCCTGCACACTCAAAACAACTCCCTAACACCAAGTGAAGGAAAATCAATGAAAAGAAGAGATATGTGTGTGATTTGTGCACTGAATCCTCATAAATTCATTCAATCCAAACCCCAAAAATAGTGAAAATTACGCACATATCAGGTGCATATGGGCGATGTGGATGGAGCAGCAGTCATTGTAAAATTAAGTTCATCAAAGCGCGCATGCCAGGTGACATATACATGTTTGGTAGATAAGTCCAGACAGCGAAAACCCTTATGCTGCGAGGAAAAACTAACAAAGATACAAGGAATACTTCGTGGCGAGAACTTGTTAGCTGCATAATCTCGTAAGCAAGGATAAACTCAGCAACCGAAGGGATGAAAATTACCATAGTTAGGAGGTGAGCCAAATAGTGTCTGAAACGGCGAAAGATCGTGAAGTGCTGAGGACGGCAAGCGATTAATGATGTAGGCAGCGGTGGAGAAAGCGTCAACCCACATATGGAGCGGAAGATTAGAGTGAAACAATAAAGCAAGACCAGTCTTTGTGATATGCCAGTGCTTGCGCTCCGCCCGTCCATTTTGCGAAGGCGTGTATGGGCAAGACTTAAGATGGTGAATACCCTTCGACAAGAAAAAGGATTGAACTGCATGGTTAGTAAACTCAGTCCCTCCATCACTCTGAAATACTTTAATACGCCTAGAGAACTGATTCTCCACAAATGAAGTAAAATTTTGCAAAGTTGCAAAGAAATCCGATTTTCGCACAAGCGAAAATAACCAAGTAAAACGGCTGAAATCATCAATAAAAATCACGTAGTAGCGAAAAGAAGCAGAGGATGTAACAGGCGTCGGTCCCCATAAGTCGCAATGTACAAGATCAAGAACATGCAAAGAACGCTTCTCATTTAGTGTAAAAGGCATACGTGAACTTTTTGCTATTTGACATGAAGAACAAAGTGTAGGTTTTGGCAAGCAAGATGTAACTGAAATAAAACCTTGTTTATTAAGTAAAGAAATAGAATCATAAGCAACATGTCTTAAACGACTGTGCCTAAGTTCAAAGGAAGCACGTAAAATATTTTTCTTGAGCTGAGAAAGAAAAGCAGGCTGAACTCGATCAAAAGCATAGAGTCTGGCACTACGACGACCGCTTGCGAGAATCTCCTTTGAATGACTATTCTGAATAGCAAAGAACTTATCAGAAAAAATAACATCCACTGGAAAATCAGCAGTAAGCTTGCTGACCGAAAGTAAACTTTTAGTCAGAGAAGGAACCACCAAGACGTCCAACAGATTAAGAGAATTCAAAATCCAAGAATTTCCAATACGAGAAATATTAAGATTAGCACCGTTACCAACAATAACACGATCTGAACCCGTATAGGGCTGAGAGGTGTCGAGGTTGCCTGCGTCTGGAGTCATGTGGACGGAAGCGCCAGTGTCCATAAACCAATCGGATGCCGAGGAGGGAGAGTCCGACCAAGAGGTGTTGAAGGCCTCAGCAAGGTTCGCATGAGATAAACGAGAGTAGCGATCCGGACAAGCATCGGCATAATGTCCGTCCTGACGGCAAATCTGACAACGCGGAGGTCGGCGCTGATTTCTGCGATTGTTATGCCCCGTTTTTTGTTGCCACGCGAACCATTCCCTTGGCAATTGGATGAGTCGCGCTGTGCATCGGATGAGGGCTTGGACTGTCCGAAGAACGCAACCTGGGAGGAAGAAGACGGTTGCAGAGACTCCTGAAAAATAGAAAAACTTTCGGCTTTAGATAACAAGTCACGAAAGGTTGGCAAGGTGGTGAGGGCCATCTGGGTGATGGAGAATGAAGAGAAAGCCGGTCCAAGACCCCGAAGAAACCAATGAGCCTTGTCAGTTTCATTGACGGGACGACCGATTGCTGCGAGTTGATCGCATATAGCTTTAAAATCGCATCCATAGTCAGAGACAGAGCGAGTGCCACGTTTGAGAAGCTGAAGATCATCTTTTAAGCGGAGCTCCCGTGTCTTGGATTTATTACTGAGCGTAGCTTCCAGTGCAAGCCAAACGGCACGCGAAGTCGAGCAACCGAGAACCTCGGACATGGCTTCCTCGGTTAGCATCGAGAGGAGAAGGCTGAGCAGCCTTTGATCCTGAACACGCCAAGCATCGAAGGCTGGATTTGGCGTGGAGGTTCCGGGCCAAGTCGGAGAAGCGAGCATCGTACGCGGCACCGGAAACGAACCATCAACATACTTCATCAGGTCCTGACAGGAGAGCAATAGTACGAGCTGCGATCGCCATAAGAGGAAGTTAGAGGAAGACAGCTTTATCGTAACCATGTGAACGAGGGTTGAGAGCGGCAGCGCGTCGAATGCCATAGAGACGGCGACGGGAAGAAGAGAGGGAAGGAGGCGGACGAGATGAGAGAGGAAAAGGATCGATCAAATGGTTGATACCATGATAGGGTTTTCCACAAGAAACGAAATTGTTTATTGAGGCATATAAATAGAGTACAATGCAAGATATGAATCTATCTAGAAGGTATGCAAAATATGAAAACCCTAATTAACAAGGAAACCCTAGATACAATAATATCAAATCTAAATATTCTATCAATATATATTTGTATAATTATTAATAAGTACATGTGTATATCAGGTGGTTAGTCGTGGCTTGTCTATTTTAATCAATCTAAAACAAACTTGATATAATTTTTTTTAATCTAAAACATTAATCATACAACATTTTAAATAAAATTTAATTTGAAACCCTAACTTGTTTTTTTTTTCTCTCGACTCTCAACCTCACTCACGTCAATATATTTTTTTTATCTAAAACATATATCATACATCATTTTAAATAAAATTCAATTTAAAATCCTAACTTGTTTTTTTTCTCTCGGCTCTCAACCTCACTCAGGTCAACTCTCTGCCTCCCCCCCTTGCTTCTGCCCCCACCCTTGTCCCATTGTCGACATCACCAGAATCGCCGCAACCTATCTCCACCCGTAAAACCAGCCGGACCGAACTATTTTTTATACGGTTTGGCCAGGTTGGTTTAGCTAAATTATTCAGTTGGTTTGATTTGAAAAAATCTCAAACCATATTTATTGGTTTGACCGAGATTTTCCTCCGAATCCAGTCGAATTGGACCACGAACACCCCTAAGTCGTACCCGCAATTTTAGGAGCCGTTGCAACTATTGGGCAAGTTACTTGCATCTTTTCAGCAACTGTTAGGTCCTGCCCATTTAGGGGTGGTTGCAGTCGTTCCTACGATTTTAGGAGCCGTTGCAACTGTTGGGCAAGTTACTTGCGTCATTTCAGCAGCTATCAGGTTGTGCCCATTGATCATAATCTCCTCTCTCGAGCTTCTCTCGAAGACGTAGTTGGGAGACCACCTTGGAACAATCTCCTTAGAGAGATATCCTTGGGTTGACCTTCTCTAGAAACCTACTCTCTATGGCCTACTCTCGTGATTTGTTGGGTCATGCCCTTGCTGAAGGCCATCTGGTGGTAAACTTTTTCTTGAGATTGGCTTGAGGTGATCCTTTATTACGGCCAACTGATGCTGGTCTTTGTTGATTATCGGTCAACTCCTCTGAGTTGTCCAATCTCTTTGAGCTAGTCCTAGACTAGAGCTTAACTCTTGATCTTAATGGATCTGAGAAGGTCCGTTTAGATCTGGCCCAATAATAATAATAAATAAATAAATATTATTATTATTAAAGAAAGTAAATATATGATGACATGAAGGATTTTATCCAAAATTCGAATGTACTACCATCGCTACCCATAAAAATCGAGACTTCAGCACTCATGCCCAAATACAGTGGGCCTTTCTGCACCTTCAATTTTATATAATTTGTAGTCTAATTTGCATATATTATTACTAAAATTCAGATTGCGTTATTTAAAAATTTACAATATACTAGTTTGATTTTCACAAATCAAATTGTAGATGCAAGAACATTAAATCCGTGCAAATAAACTTACTGATGACTTATAAAATCTTTTTTCAATTATTTTTTTCGTGCAAAATATTCAGTTGATACATAGGGATGGAAAAAAAATACTGAATTGCCAAGATTATGTAGATATTGTATAAAAAAAAATTCAAATTTTAGTATACAATGACTTTGGTAAGATAACATATCACACCAAAAATTTATGGTATTGTAAATATATAACCACTATAATATTTACATTTATTGCCACATATCGTACAAATTTTAGTACATTAATAAATTTCGATACGATAATAATATATAAAAAGAACGAAACTATAATTATATATAAATTATATTTTGCCGAATTTAATATATTAAAAAAAATAATTTGAATTTTCTTCATACAATAAAATAATAAAGTACTACCTCCGTCCCATAACAATTGTCTTGTTTGGAAATGGCACAGATACCAATGCGAGTAGAGATAGAGGAAATTAGTATTTTATTAGTGAGTGTGTATAAACTTTCCATTTTAGGAAAGAAGACAATTGTTTGGGACAGATGAAAAAGGAAAACAAGACAATTATTTTAGGACGGAGGGAGTATAATATAGTAAAAGAAAAAAAAAGTGAGAGAGAGAGCATGATGCTGACTAAGTTGCAGATATGGCAGCTAATATTTGTTTACCAATTTGATTCTTGGAAATATATGAAGTTTTCTCCATCCCTCCATGCAGTCTAAAAGAATTTTTCCTCTCTCTCTCCTTTGTAAGAAAAAAAAAACCAAACATATGTTTTTTTAAAAGAAAAAATCTAACATATGTTGTACAAACAAACAGTTCGAAACAAACCATCCAACAAATTTTCATATTCTAATGTGTTAATAAATATATAAAGACAAACTGAAAATGATGTTGGTGACAATAATGCTAATGATAAATTATTAAATAGTAGATAGGAGTAGAATCACTGTAGGTTGATGGAAACAAACATTTTTTTACTTTTTTTCCCCTCAGTTATGAAATAGATAATCTTTTTAGAGCTTGCTAGAAGCCAACTTTTGTTTCAATGATTACAAAACAGTAGGCCACACATACTGTTTAAGACAAGTTTTGGCAATTTCTTATTTTAATAAAAATAAATTTATTTAAACCCACACACTCAAGTATTTTTAGGAATGTTCGAATCTATGATCTTGGTTCAGAAAAATATTTTTACCACTGCACCTTGAACAAATTTTAGTAGGTTATGTCCTAACATTGTTTTGTTTGAACAACACAACTATTCTTGTTTTGATAGCAATTTAGGTTGTCAAGTCTGAACATTGATTCTACTATTATCAATAGAGTAATTCTAAACATAGCTATAAAATTTCTCAATATAGCCTCAAATTTTTTAAAAAATGAAAGGATAATTTGATATTACTATATTAACCTTATAATCTTTAATTTGAAATATCCACTAAAAATAGTCATTGCCTCCTCATTTTTAATCTTGAAAAATTGGTTCTGTCGCTCGCATATTATTCACAGCCCCCAATCTTCTTCTACACAAAACCCCAATAGTAGCTTCACCCAAAAATTATTTATGCTTACGATGCATATTTTTTAACGAAGAAGTAGCAAAATCAACATTTCCAACAAAACAATTGTCCATTGATGGGTTCATTTGAAAAAGTAAAATTAAGTGACGGAATAAAATTTACTGTTTTTCCTTCTATATGACATAGCATCAACAGTACTGTTTTCCTTTCCTCTGTGCTCAAATTAGTGAGAAATTCCCCCACTTCGCTCTCTATAGAAATTGTTTTTTTTAATATGATTATATGTATTAAACTTGTACACCCATATATTCTCGGAAAGCTCGAATATGTAACTTTTTTGTCCAGACAAGGTGTTTTCACCACTAAACCTCGAGCGAGTGGACCTTTCTATAAAAACTAGTTTTCCTCCCGCGCGATGCGCGGTATGTATATATTGCTATTAGTAATTTATCGATAATAAATATATACTAATTTCATTAAATTATATTATAGTTTATTACTTAAAATAAAATTATAACTATTTCTTCTTGTAGTCAAATATATTGTAAAATAGATATTTTGAAAAGAGTTGTATTAACTTTAGATAATGAAATGTTAGAATGTTATCATTAGCACATGCATATATAAAATTGAGGCAAACTTGTACCTTGATTTTTTTTTATTTACTTTCAATTTATTATAAATAAGATATAAAATATTGAAGTTTAAATGTACCAGAATCTAACTTTTATATTAGTATTACAACTTAAATTATGCATAATAAATAGATGAATAGAATAACTTCTCTTTGAAAATTCTTTTTAGTACAATTAAATTTCATAAAAACTTTGTTGTTGGTCATTTGAATGTAATATTATATTTAGAAAGAGATTCATTAATACTAAAAATCTGTTTATGATAAATAAAACTGAATCAACAATAGTCATCTATAAAAATCAATTATTTGTCCACTACTTCGGTGTAGTTGTGAAAGTAAAATACCTGTGATAGGGGTGAGTAAAACCAAACATAAACCGTCAATCCGAACCGAACCGTCAAATTTAGGTCGGTTTGAAAATACATGCAATTTTGATTCGGGTTGGATTTTAGAAAAAAATTGGGTTATCAGTTTGGTTCAATTTGGGTTCGGTTATAACCAAACCACAATCCATATACATATATAAATTATTAAATATTTTGTATTTATTTATATTATTATATATCTAAATAAATTACAATTTTTATATTTTACAAAATACAAAATACAAAGTTACAAACTCAAGTTAGTACTTACCCAACGAAACCCTACTCCAGACTCCCTCACTCAATCGCTCACCCTCTGGCCTTAGCCCCTCACTTCACTCACGCCGCCCAATCTGTCCCGACCCTTGCTCAATCCCTCACCCCTACTCAGCCCCTTACGCACGTCGCTCTTTATGTCTTGACTTGCCGTCCCTGTCATCTCACGCTGCTCGCCAGTTGCCAGCTTGCAGCCTCGCGGCCCTTAGTCAACCCCTCAACCCCTACTCAGCCCCTCTTAAATGTTGCTTTTTTATTGTGATTTTGAGATTTTTTTTATACTTTATTTTTTTGTTTAAACCAAAATCAAATTGAAACCGATGATTCGGTGCGGTCTACATATTTTGAATCGAGCGATTCGGGATGAATTTTAAAAAATTTCGGGTTCACAGTTTTGCAGGTTCAGTTCGGATTTCAAACTGAACTGCTCGTTGCTCATTCCTAACATGTGATAAAGAAATTATGAGTTCGAGATTTCTCGGGTACATTAAGTGTGAGTTTAAATTTATTAATACTCATTTTCATTATTGTATATTATAAAAATACCCAAAATATTATATATTTAAGAAATACTCACTACACGATTCTGATATTTTTCATAATTTTATTATTAGTTTTTTTAAAAAAAATGTTAATTGAGATATTACGATATAAATAATTAAAAAATTAAATAAATCAGAAAAGATTAGGTCTACGGGACACTGACCCACGCCATTGACCCTCTCTCTCAATCTCTTTCTTTTTACACCCTTGTGAATGAACGAAAGAAACAAAGTCACCAAATATCAAACAGGGCAGTAAAAAGATTCTAAAAATAAATATCAAGTGAGAAGTTTTATTAAAAAATATTTTAGTAAATGATATCAACTTAAAAATCAAATATGTTTACCATTATTTAAAAATTTTAAAGATAAAGATTATAACATTAAATACTTATATTAATTAAGATAACTAAGATAATTATTTGTTTGCCATATTTTATAAATTGTCTAATAATAAAGTAGAAAATAATAACTATTTTTCATAATTAGAGTGATATTAATTATTTTAGGTAGTCAAAAAAAAATTTGTAGAGATTTTATTTTTATATGTAGTGAATATTTATACAGAGAAAATTTTTAATTTTTTTTTGCAGATTTTTTATTAACTTCCACAAATGCTCCTTTTATTAACTTATTTTTGCAGATTTTTTAATTTAACAATCATTATTGTAGTTATTTAATTGTTATTACTCAAATTAGTACTAAAAAATATGTTAATCTAATTTGATTTTGATATTAAGTCCAATTTTAATTATATATTTTTAAAAAGATAAAAAATTTAAAGAATGGTAATTTGCAATTTAAATGGTGAAGCTAAATTTTTTTAGAGTGATTTTAGGACTTCATTTAAAGGAAATTAATAAATTTATTTAAGCAAAAATTCTAATGAAAACAACAAAATAAAAGAATGAAAAAAAATAACTATGCAAACTATTTGCAAATTGTATTTATACACTCGTGTTTTTTTTTTTAAAAATTCATTTGCAACTTAAATATAAAATTGAAATTAATAAAATAGTTGGTTAAATGATTTACGACTTAATCTTCATTACTAAGATTAAGAAATATTAAATTAATGAAAACAATTTGTAATATGTTTGTGCTTTTATTTGCTTAATTAGTAGAATAAAAATTTGAAATATGAGGGTAATTTAGCAAAAAATGGCTATTTTTTAAATAATTATATAATAGTGGTTATTTAAGGTTTTTAGATAATGAGAGTGACTATTTAAGGTTTTTACTCATAATTTTAGGTATATTAATTTGAGCTGGAAAAAAAGCTTCATATAGAATTGCTTTATATATTACAATGTTTATGTATTTACAATTGTAATACCCCGTATATTAATTTAATCTTGTACCAAATATTCGGAATTTATGATTTGGAAATTCTTGATTTGGAGATTATTTGAAGTTATTAATGTTGGATTGGAGAAAGGTTATTAAGTTGGTAATTATATGGTGTGAATTTATCAAGAAAATGATGGAATAATGTTTATTGGAGAATGGAATTTTGGAAGTTATTGAATGTATTTTTTTAAACTTTTGTAAGAATTGGTGGTATTATGTTGGAAATGGGAAAGATTATTGGATATTATGTTAATTACATAATTATATGTATATGTATATGTGTATAAGTGGAAATTTATAATTATACACACATATACATAGAAATTATGTCATAAAACCATATGTTATATTCTAGAGAGAGAGAGAGACAATCCTTCCCCACCCTCTAAAACCCGTCAGCAACTTTCCGGCGAGATTTCCGGCCAACTACGGCCACCATTCAGCGAGCCACCACCACCGTTGGAAAGCTCTTGTTCCCAGCTTCGATTTGAGTACCCGTGGGCTCCGAGAGGACGAGGAACGAGAAAGTTATCGAAGAGAGAAGTTGAGGTGGGTGTGTGGTGCGATTTTGAGTGTCCTTTAAATTAAATCTCAACTTTCCGGCCATTAATCCATGTTTTGATGTTAGATTCGTGTTCCTTATCGTGTAGGGATCATTTTGACACTGAGAATTGCGAATTTGATCGCCGGAATCGCGTTCACCGCCGTGAAGAAGGATTTTCCGGTGAGCTTCTTCCACCCTCCATTTCTTGCGTTTAATTCGTGTTTAAAGGCTTGAATCGTGTTCTAGGATGTCTAGAGATCAATTATATGTGATTGCATGTGAAATCGGGTGGTGAAATCGTGAGAAAAATGGAGTTTCAGGCCCTGTTTTCTGGCGAGTTCGCGAAGAAGACGACCCGTCCCGAACGGGATGAAAGCATCCCACTCGGGACAGGGGTCCCATTCAGGACAGCAGGATCCCACTCAGGACAGGTGTCCGGAATGGGACAAAATGGTCCCACTCGGAACCATGTTGCTGTACCGCCAAACTTCACTGTTTTGCTTCGTTTCTTGATTCGATTCAAACCTCGTTCGATCCATGAGCTTATATTATGATTATAGAAGAATGTTAGGAGTAAAAGCATGCATTGGAATGTGTTATGAGTCGTTAACATTGCCGGTTTGGATCGAAGGAAAATTTTGAGACTATGTTTGTTGAATTCGTGTACTTGAATTTGCTGAAGTATTTCCATTGTCCTAGATCGTCCGTCCTAATTTGTTGACCTTGAATAACTGTAGGAGGTTGAAAGTTGGAGAAGATAAGCTCAATCTAGCGGGGCAAAGCGTCTATACCTAAAGCCAAACATCAGGTGGGTAACTATTTCAGTAAAAACTCAAAAATGCGTGTTTTTACTTTTCAAAAATGTGTGAAAATTGTTTTGTTCTTAAAATGAAACTGCTATGCTTGTTTTATGTTCCATATATGTTCCTCTGGTTGATTCCCATCAACAGAGAGATTGACTAAGAGATAAGAACCAACACCTGTTAGTTGCTTGC
>JAPKLW010005691.1:0-19886 GCA_026898455.1 Plectranthus barbatus | reverse complement strand
ATTCCTTGGAAGTACCTCAACTCCCCACATCCTTAATCTCAAACTCCCTAGCAAGCCTCTTCTTCAGATTTTGAGTTTCAACTGTATCATTTTCTGTGAGAATAATATCATCAACATAAACAATTAAAACAAAAATTTTATTCACAGCAAAGTACTTAACAAACAATGTATGGTTAGAGTGCCCCTGAGTATATCCCAAACCCTTGATACATTTGGTGAATCTGTCAAACCATGCCCTTGGACTTTGTTTTAGTCCAAAAAGAGCCTTCTTTAGCTTGCAAACCTGAGAACCAAATTCCCTAGGAAAACCAGGTGGTGAGCTTGATCGATGCAAAATCTGCACACAGATTATAGCAAAGGGCAAGTAAATTTATAAGAACCCGAAGGTTGTCGAACCCACATGGATAGTGCAACAAAAGTAAATCATGTACTGAATGTAGTTTTCAATCTTTTGTTTGGGCAAATCCAAATTTAAGAGATTTTGGGTTTTATGGAAATGTCTTTTGAAAGAAATTATGATAAAAGAAAGCACAGATCCTAGAGAAATCTACCAATCTGATCAACATGCAAGAAACAAATAATAAGTCTCTATTTATAGAGGAGAGAAAAAGACCTAATCTAGGTATTGGGCTAAAATAACAAAAGTTGCCAAAACAGGCTGAAAATTGCTTTTCGGACTTCTGTGTCGATCGACAGAGTGCCTGTCGATCGACACAAGCATCAGATCAAAACCAGGGTTGAACTCCATATCGAGCAGCCTGACCGCCTTCCCTGTCGATCGACATGCCCCCACTGTCCTTTGCGTTGATCGACAGGGATCCTGTCGATCGACATGTCTGCATGCGTCGAGCCTCCTTCTTCTGCCTTGCCTCCGATCAACATCCGACCTCCGTATCGATCGACATGCACCACGTCGATCGACATAGAGGTCCTGCTTTGGGTTTTTGGCTTCGTCTTCCAACTTGGTCGACTTCCCGTGCGTCAATCGAAGCGGCAATTCTGTGTAACTCGATTCTTTCATCATTTCACCTCTTTTTAGCCCTAAATACCTACAAAATCAACCATGAACGACATAACATCCTCTAAAGTAGTCTCATGCACAAAAATAACTAAAAACATAATAAAATGCACTTGAAACAATGGAGAAAATATAGATAAGTGAGTAATAATATGAGCTTATCACCTATAAACCATGACCTCATTCTATCTCCCATCTAAATCATCGGCTTTTTGTTTAACTCCCATCTTATTTCTGTTTATATATTTTCTCGAATTCTTGTGGTTTGGTGAAAGCATTGTTCTCTTTTGTTGAATGTTGTTTCTCGTGAGGTCCATTAGTAAGTTTTATTTGATATATTGTGTGGATAACTTACTGTACGTCGAACCAGAGGAAAAAGAAGGTGTTGCCATTACTCTTATAGAGGAAACATCCGAGCCTGAGCTACTGAATGATGATGAAGTTCAAAATAAGGCCCTTGCTAAAGCAAATGAGGAGAAGCAATCTTTATTTAAGGATATGTAGGAAGAGAAGTTGGTTGAAGAAAAAACCATCGGGTCGGCGACAACCTTATTTTATTAAAATTTATTCGTACCGGACTCAATAAAAATTCTATTAAATTTATATAGTAAAGCTTATTTATAAAATAAACCAAACTTCAGTAGTATAGTGCTCGAGTCAACTGGACCCATGAACTCATAAACAAACTAGTTAGTTAATTCTAGGATGAAATATAATATTATTAACTCTATAAAGTTGATATTTTAATAAATATAATAAGTCTTTGTACTTATAATAAAAAATAAATTTAATTATAAATAATTAAATATAATATATATTTTATAAATTAATTTTTTTTCTTCTTTGGAAAAATAATGAATATTTTAACTAATTAAAAAAAAACACATTTATATTCAATTAAAATTCAATCAAGTTTTTGCTAAAAAAAAAATAAATTCAATCAAGTTCGTATTTAATATATTCTATAAAAAAAATATGAAACTCGACTTATTAATAATCTAATCAAATCAAATTTGAGTACACAACTACCTTCAAATTAGAGCCTAATTTTGGAATACTCAAATGAATAAAACACATAACAAAAATAACCTTTCTTATGAAAATGTATCTTAAATACCCCAAGGACAAAATTGTGTCAGAATTCTTGTTAAATTTGTATTTTTTTTCTAAATTCAATGATATTTTAAGTTATTTTGATTTAATTTTGAAGTTAAATGTTGTAAAATTCCGGAAAAAATTTCCCGACTCATCCTGACTATATTTCCTACCCAAAAAACACTAAATTTAATTTTAAATTATTTAATTTAAAAAAAAATGAGTCGGGAACAGTATCGGATCATGACCCGTATATTGACCCAATCCCGACCCAATTAAAGAGATCTCGACCCATTTATTGATCCATTTTCCGATCCCAATCCTGACCGTATGTATTATTGTATCCTGAACCGAATCAACACGATCCCGACCCAGTCAACCCGATCCCGACCCGAATCATGACCCATTTTCTGACCCAACTCAAGATCCTATATATTATTGCCTATTCACCCGATTCGAATCGATCATGACCCAGTCAACCCGGTTCCCGACCCAATTCCTGACTCATATCCCGACCCAGTACCAATTTAACCCTGTTTTGTGAATTATTCACTCGCAGCAGTTAAAAACACGAAAAACTGGTCCCCCTTTAGCATTGCCGTCAAATTACCTACCATTTGAGTGCCAATTTCTGGTCGGGAAGGTCGAGAAACAAGAATGGAAGAAGTGTCGACCCAGGTATGTAATTTTTTTTTACTTTTAACCATGTATTTTTTGAGATTTGGTGGTCAAATGCTTTAATTTCCACTTGCATTTTATTTATTTAATTTGGTCAATTAATTCGTGTTAATTAATTGTTGGATAATTTGAAATTGTTTCGGTTGTTTTGATTAATATATGTTTAATTTTAATTAATTTATGTGATGTTTTGTTTGATTATTAATTAAATTTTATATTTTATGGGTATGAATACGTGAGATATTGTTGGTATGGATACGTGAGATTTTGATTAACATATGTTTAAATTCTTAATTTATGTGATATTTGTTTGTTTAATTTTGTTGGTATGAATCCTTATGTGAGATATAGTTTATTAGGTTATGATTTTATTTTTAGATTTTAGTATAATTTGTGCAGATTCAATGGATTAGATCTTGCTTACGTGGTACAACTACTGAGGTGAGTTTATGCTCCAAAGTGACCATATTATATATCATTAGGATTACATTAGATTCATGAGGGGGTGAGGATTTAGTTAATAATTTTATGAATGGGCCGTTTGGTAATCTTTTATTTTGGGCAAAAAATGGTCCTAGTGCATCGCAACCATTGGTGGAACTTTTAAGCTACCAAATTAGGAGTAATGACCCAAATACTTTATCGTTTCTTATTGGAGGGAAGTGTATCTATCTTGTTGCTGGTGAGGTTGCTCTAGTCACTGGTTTTCTATTCGGAGAAACTGATTTTGATCCATGTGCTCCTTGTGATCCTTTTGATACCTCAGTGTTTAAGAGATTTTGTCGTGGTAAATCTGTTACAGCTAAGGAATTGTTAGGAAAATTTAAGAGTACAAATGTAGAGAACACTGACCATGAGTTGTACTTGAGAGTTGCTAATATATTAGCTATGGTGTATTTTGTCTTAGGCTATTCGGAGAAACGTAAGATTGAAAATTGAGTTTATATTTTTTAGTAGATAATTGAGGGAAATGGAACTCTTTTTCGTGAGGGCATATGCTTTTAAGTCGTTGTGCTACTATTTGAACCTTGCCCCCACTTCTATAGATGCACTTGGACCCACATTGAGTTTGGACGGTCCCATTTGGATATTACAAGTATAATTTAATATTTTTACTGAATTTGTTAATATTATTTATTATATGGTCATTTTCTAAACATTTAAATTATTTTGAAGATTTGGGCCTTTGAGGCTATTCCGGTGCTGGGTGGTGCTTGTGCTATTTTGAAAAACCCCACCTATCTTCCTCGGTTTATAAATGGAAGTTTACTAGGCCAACTGCAGTGAATTGGGTGACATTTTTTGCTCAAGAAGAGGTATTTTATTTGTATATTTGTAATCACCATATCATTTTATTAACTTTTTTTTATACTGCAGATAGAAGCTTCCCGTAACTTAATCCCTCTACCAGAGGAACAATCTATGACATACTACACTACTTCCCAAACACCGAGTGCATTATCTGTAAATTATTGGTTTCTTGAAAACCTGATACGTCCTCCGAGGAGCATACTGAGGGTGATGCTGCGGGGCATGATATACCAAAGTCTTCGTCACGTAGGCGCGTTCGTCGGAGGGAGCACATATCTTCTTCTAGTGGGGATTCTCATGAGACATCTACATTGCGCAGACTTGTTGATAAGTTCCATGACATAGTGAATGAGGCAGTCACAGAGAGAGTTATCCCTTATTTTACCTGGCTGGTGGCTGAGCAGACGCAGCAATTGACCTGAGTGGTGACTGATTTATTTTGGTCAGGACGATGTGCCCATTGTACAGATGCCAAGGGCTTTAGACACAACACCTCCCGCCACTCGGAGCATAGACACATCACCTCTCGCCAGTCGGAACACAGGTGGAATGCATCCTGCCAGTCGGAGTAAAGACGGAGCCCCTCCCGCCAATCTGAGCACAGACAGAGTGCATCCCGCCAGTCAGAGCAGAGACGGATCCCCTCCCGCCTGTCTGAGCACAGACGGAGTGCATCCTGCCAGTCCGAGCAGAGACAGAGCCCCTCCCGCTTGTCTGAGCACAGACGGAGCGCCTTTGGGCCCGTGTGAACCACCACTTCCGCCTTGAGAATCCATATCAAAATACATGGAAGACCCAAATCGAGCAAGGTCTTCCGGAGTTGGACTGTAATGAATATACCTCGGTCGATTGCTTGATGCCATGAATGGTCTGTAGGGAGATGCCTCCCGATATGAACTCCCCACACCGGTATTCATTGTATTACTCATAATAACACAAATATTGGGCTCTGAATTAGGACTGCAGAGCCGCAGCAGCTCAACATCCGTTGCTAACAAAGATCTAACAAATCCGTAGCTTCGAGTTTAAGTAATATAATAAAGATTATACTCACCATGAATATATTCTGCATTGAAAATCGACTGAATGTTGGTCATAATGTAAGTATAGAAAGATTGGTCATTTGTAAGTAAACCAATCTTTCTTGTCCACCGACATAGTTGCAAGATGTGTCGAATTGTCCATTATAGTAAACAAACACATAACACCAATTCTCCATTTTCGTAAAATAACAAAATTTAGGGTTTAAGAAGTTTGAAGGAAGACTGAATATAGCAAAGGTGGAGAATAACTGAAGTAAATTTGGTTATTCGGTGATTTGAAATGTGCATGTAAGAATGTAAATAAATTATTTCTACAGTAATTGATTTGATTGATCAATGCAGTGTACTGAATTCAGTCATGTGCATTTCATTGTGTGAGGTATTTCAATGTAGTGTAGTAAATTCAGTCATGTGAATTGCAGTGTACGTGTAACATGACATCACTCATTTAGTTAAGAAATTAAATTTATTTGGCATGCATGATTGAGATTCTAACCCGTGATCTCTTTTATGACATTATTGTAGGGTTTTTACGTGAACCGAATCACCAAAACCAAACTGAACCGGATGGATCTATGGATATTGCCCATAATTAATTTCTCAAAACCCTAGCATGCTCCTATAAATTTAATACAAAGAATTGTGGATCGAGAGATTTACCGAAACTCCGTAGTGTCTGTACCGATCTTTTGCGTTTTAATTCCAAACTTCAATTCAACCACGCAATTCGAATTGTCAGCGGAAATAGAAATTAGCAATCTAATTTCAAAACAAATTCGAAATAAAGAAATAGAGAAAGAAGAAGTTCTGTTCTCCAGATCAGGTCTTCAGATCTGTGTCCCGGTGCTGTTCAGATCTACTACTGGTGAGGACTCCGTAGATCTGTGGCTTGAGCAGGACCAGAATTCAAAAATTCTCCTCCTTTCCCTTCTCAAAAACGGCGCCCCCTCTCTCTCTTAGGTTTAGGGTTTTTCAACTGTGTTATGACTTATGAGAGAGAGCTGTCTATTTATAGACCTAGGGTTGGAAACCCTAATGGGCCATTTTGGGCTCAATTCAACACACTTGTTGGGCCAGACCTGGGACCTAATACAAATAATAAAGTGGGCCTATAAATTAATTAATTCCCATGTCCACAACCCAGGACACAATTAATTAATTAATATTAATTCTTTTTCACCACATAATTAATACTGACCTACCCCTTTATTACCACGTTATGAGAACGGGTTGCATTAATTGAGAATCCCCATATTTAAGGTTACCGGACATTCATTAATTAATCGGAGCCTCTGACAAGCTCTAACTACAATTAATTAATATCTTATTATTCCTGAGTAGTACCACTCAAACCTTATCACTCGTGCCTGAACTTAATCAGCCTGCAGGACTTTGGCACGATGAATGTTATTGAGCTCCTCAGGGAATGTCCCCATCCTATTACTCGGATATGGTTACCTAAGTTCAGTCTCAGGCGGTACTACACGAACTGCTATTACCCAAGATGCGGATATACGAGCACGTTACTCAGGCTCTCCACCATGGCAAGTCAAAGCAACAGTCAACCCGTGCAAACCCCTGAACCTTCGTTAGGGTTTGGACTCAATCAATATAACGAGATCTTTTATTCGCTGATGTCAGACAGACGAATATATCTCACTGCGGTCCATCAATACGCCACCTCTGCGTACCAGCATGTCAAGTAACCAAGACAGACTACTTATTCCGACAATGTCGCAGCCATCCCGACAGCCGAATCCTCATACGCTGTCTCGGCTGTGATCAAGGTTTATGTCTCACTAGGTCAAGTGATCATACTATCTTCTGCGATATACAACACGCCGTATGATCGTCCCTATCGGTGAGACAAGAGGATACCATTGTTCATACATGTACGATTGTTAACAGATAGGAGAAATAAACCGTTGTATACTCATTGTAATAAATGCTTTCAGTATACAAAACCCATCAATCTCCCACTTATACTCAAAGCATAACTAAGCTATTACAGAGTATACAGTCCGTCTATCTAGTCTGCTGTCTTTAACCACTATTAGTGGTCGGCATCCACCTCAGACCCAGCTCACGAATATGTCTTTCGTAAACTTTCTGCGGCAAGCTCTTTGTAAATGGATCAGCAAGATTGTCAGCAGTGTCAATCTTCTTAATCAGCACATAGCCCCTCGATACGATTTCTCGTATGATATGGTACTTTCTCTATATGTGTTTGCTTGCCCTGTGAGACCGCGGCTCCTTTGAGTTTGCCACCGCACCAGAGTTATCACAATAAATTGTGATGCTCCTCGGCAAACTCGGGATCACGCCCAACTCTAAAAGGTAGTTCTGGAGCCACACCCCCTCTTTCGAGGCGTCGGAGGCGGCGACATATTCCGCCTCCATGGTGGAGTCAGCAATGCATTTCTGCTTTGAGCTCCTCCAAGATACAGCTCCACCTCCCAGGGTAAACACATAACCTGAGGTCGATTTATTCTCATCCTGGTCCCCTTGGAAATCCGAGTCTGTATAACCCACATGGCACAGATCCTCACTTTGATAAACTAGGCAGAAATTCCTAGTTCTCTTCAAATACTTGAGGATATGCTTTACAGCAGTCCAGTGCGCCTGTCCAGGGTTAGACTGATATCTTGCTACCATGCCAACGGCATAACAGATATCTGGCCTGGTACACAGCATCGCATACATGAGACTACCCACGGCCGAAGCATATGGTACAAGACTCATCTCGTCTTTCTCCCGCTTTGTCTGAGGACACTGCCCACTAGAAAGACGAACGCCATGTCTGAAAGGTAGTAAGCCTTTCTTGGCGAGTTGCATGCTGAACCGGACTATCACAGTATCCACATAGGATGCCTGGGATAAGCTCAACATTCTTCTCTTACGATCTCGTAAGACCTTAATCCCAAGAATGTAGCCAGCTTCTCCCAGATCCTTCATTTGGAACTGTTCGGATAACCAAACCTTGATTTCGGACATCACTCCCTCGTTGTTTCCAAATAGGAGTATGTCATCAACGTATAGTGCAAGGAAGACCACGCTCCCACTGACACAAAGTCGGTAAACACAACTTTCGTTTTCCAACTGTGCAAATCCATAGGATTTAATCACATCGTTGAAACGTAAGTTCCACGACCTTGAAGCTTGCTTAAGTCCATACAAGGACTTCCTAAGCTTCCAGACAAGATGTTCTTCGCCCTTGCTTATGTAACCCTCGGGTTGCTGCATATAGATGTCCCTACCTTCTTCAAGGTAACCGTTTAGAAAAACGGTTTTGACATCCATCTGCCAGATCTCGAGGTCATATGCGCAGCTATGGCAAGGAGTATCCGGATGGATTTGAGCATGGCTACGGGTGAAAAGGTTTCGTCATAGTCAATGCCCTCTTTCTGACTATAACCCTTTGCCACCAGCCTGGCCTTAAAAGCCGTGATCTTTCCATCCGCCCCTTTCTTTCTTTTGTATACCCATTTGCACCCTATGGCCCTAAAGCCATCCGGCAAATCAGTTTTCTGGTATACATCCATAGCAGTTATGGATTCAATTTCAGAATCCATGGCGACACGCCATTTGGCAACATCCTTGTCCTGCACTGCCTCTTCGTAAGTCAATGGGTCAGAGTCCTCATGTCCGTCTTCCGGGCTCAAGTCCGAAGACTCACCCATGAACATGTACCTTTCCGGTTGGAAAATAACTCTCCCACTGCGACGAGGCATCGGTACCGTGTCAGTAGTAGGTGCAGTGACTTGTGGTCCTGCACCTTGCACTGAAGAACGTGTCTCTGGTGCTGTACCTCTCACAGGTGCACCCACATCTACACGTTCCCCTTCCTTTGGAATTGCACTCTCGTTCTCAATTTCTTGAAGAACGATATCACTCCTTGACCTGTGATTACTCACATACTCGTCCTCCAAGAATCTAGCGTTGGTGCTAACAACGACTCTTTGACTCTCATGACAGTAAAAGTAACCACCTTTCGTTTTCCTGGGATACCCTATGAACAACATTACTTTTGACCTGCTTTCTAACTTATCAGGTTCCTTTGACAGTACGTGTGCCGGACAACCCCATACTCTAAACTTGCACAAACTAGGTTTGCGACCAAGGAAGAGCTTAGAAGGCGTCTTAGGAACTGATTTAGAAGGCACCACATTAAGTACGTATGCTGCTGTCTCCAATGCGTAGCCCCAAAACAAAATTGGTAAGTTTGCATAACTCATCATTGACCTTACCATCTCTATAAGAGTCCTATTTCTTCTTTCAGCTACACCATTTTGCTGGGGAGTACCCGGTGCAGTCCACTGGGATGTAATCCCATTTTCTGACAAATATTGCAGGAACTCGTTACCGAGGTATTCGCCACCGCGGTCAGATCGCAGTGACTTGATAGTTTTCCCGACCTTCTTTTCTACCTCAGCCTTGAACTCTTTGAATTTCTCAAAGCATTCAGACTTGTAGCGAAGCAGGTAAACGTATCCGTACCTTGAGTAATCGTCAATGAAAGTGACGAAGTACTCGTACCCTCCACGAGCCTGAGTGGACATCGGTCCACATAGGTCAGAATGGATCAATTCCAACACTTCCTCTGCTCGAGACTGACTAGCCTTGAAAGGCCTAGTTGACATCTTGCCCTCGATGCAGGATTCGCAGACTTGATAAGGTACAGCCCGGACTAAGTCCAATGTACCGTCATCTGTAAGTCTCTGAATTCGCTTCAAGCTGATGTGACCGAGTCTCAAGTGCCAGAGATATGTAAGATCCTCATCAGAAGAAGTAAGTTTTCTCTTCCTAGGATTATCAATTACGGATGAATTACATGCAATACTTGCGGAAGACTTATGATTACAGTTAACAACATAGAGAGAATTATTCAGCATTCCACGACAGATAACACCGTTATTACCAATGATAGAAACTCCACTATCAAAAATAACTGAATATCCATCAACAAAAAGTTTGGAAACTGAAATAAGATTCCGCCAAAAATCTGGTACATACAAAACATCTCTCAATGTTAAAACAGAATCGTCAAAGTACAAGGTGAAATCTCCAATGGCAGCTGCACTCACTTGTGCTGCGTTCCCCATCGAGATGGTAACCTCGTCATTCTTCAGCACCCTCCTCGGTGTGAACCCCTGCAAAATGTAACAAACATGATCAGTAGCTCCAGTATCCACTACCCACGAATGAGTAGAAACCGATGCTAAACATGTTTCCATTACAAATGCAAATGACGTACTTTGTCCCTTGCTTCCGCATGCCTTCTCACTTGAAGTGACACCAACCCTCTTCATTTCATTTGACCTCCTTTCACGTGATCTGCGATCAATCATGTTCTTGCACACAGTATGAACCACATCTTTCAATGTGCCCAAGCTGTGCTTAAGATCTGATAACTCAGACTCCCATGAAGGTACGAAGGACTGTCCTGCTATGAGATCAGTAAGCAACTCCTTGAAAGAGTACTCACTTCTCTTAGTTACATCCTTCTTAAAGTCATAGAATGAAATCGGTAAGGAGTTCAGGATTATATCGATCTTGGCCCGATCACTGATACATCCACCTCCACGTGTGAATCGTTTCATGGTGTTATCCATGATCATCACATGCAGTGTCACCGAACTCCCATCAACCATTCTCTTACAAACAAGGTCTCTAACGAGATCACAGTTGACAGTTCGTTCCACTTCACCATACGTGGCCACTAAGTCCATCCAGATAGTAACAAAGCTACAATAGCCCATATACTTGAGCTTAAGTTCTCTAGAAAGGTTATCTGAGATTAACTTGTAAGTTAAAACCTCAGAAGCCACCCAACTGTCATAGAACTCCTTCTCACGTCTAGATACTTTATGGTAACGTGGGGCAAGTGGCATCATAGTGAGAACAAACATGTGTTGCTTAGTCAGGAGAATATACTTAATGCAATATCTCCACTCATGGAAGTTTGGACCAGTTAGAGGATTGAGAGCAAGTATATGATCGACAGTAGACATAGACATATCTGAAACAATAAGGAATCTTAAATAAGAACATACATGTTGAACTTCGAAAACAAATGCATTGAAAACCTTTTAATAAATCAAATACAAATATTTTCCACTAATTGCCCAAGAGTTCCCACCGCAAGCTACACTCGTAGATGTTTACGATGTCACCCTCAACCAGAACTGCGGGTTTTAAGCCCCAATCCATTTAATTTCACTACCATGTCATGATGCTTTTGACACTAGAAATTAATAATTAGTGAAAACCTTAGACCAAGCCATCTCTCAAGAACAAGGATGCAATTCTTGCATTATATTCTAAGATGCTTCTAAGCAATTAACCACAAATTTAACTCCGGCCAAAAGAGACAGTTTAGCATGGCACGTTACCATACCGCACAACCCTTAAAGCTTTTGTTATCTATAATTTAAATCAATCCTAGAATACTTGTGAAGAGGTCTACGCAAGCTACACTCGTAGACGTTTACGCAAAGCCCTCCCACTATTCACATGATTTAAATTGTTTGTCTAGAAATCCCAACAACCGCACCCATGTACCTCCGGGAACTAGCAAGCTACACTCGTAGACGTTTACTAGAACGAGAGATACACTTACAGCCTAGGACCGCTTTGTGGAGGTCTATTGATTTTAATTAAAAAATCTGCTTAGTATTTTTCTTTTAAAAGGTTTCTTTATGCGCACACATAATTTCCTTTTGTCATTATATTTTCCAAATTTTTGCATGTAATTAAACAAGCCCAAAAATTCCCAAAATATAATCCAACAAAAGAAATTAATCACATAAGCATGCTTGGAAAGTTGTAAATAATAAAAGCAGTAAAACATGCTTTTCCTATTATCTACACATGCATAATTGCGCACATAAATAAATCACATATCATACGAGGACAATTAAGGCAAACAAATATTCCTCATGGCCCCAAAATAAATAGAAAATAAAATCTATCTATTACAATTTGAATTTTGAATTTACTGGATAAATTCAAATCTTCTCAAATCTTCAAGGGCTTCCAAATCTTGATACACCAAATATTTTGGATTTTTAGGCCATTGTGATCTGATGATTTGCCCTAACCCTAATGCAAACCTAGGGTTTACACAGGATTGCACAAACCACCAAAAACACAAGCCACCGCGACGGGACAGCAGCAGCCGACGATGACCGAAGCCGCCTCCGACCGCTGCCACCGCTGGCCCGCCGCCGGCCAGGGCCACGCTCAATGCCGCGCGCCGTGCGCGCGCGCCTGCCGGCTGCCACGCGCACGCAGGCCGTGCGCCCGCGCGCCTACGGCGCGCCCGCGCCTACCTCGCCGTGCCTCTCGCGCGCGCGTAGGCCGCGCACCGTGGGTGCTGCCCTCGGCCGCGCCGCCACCGTCGTCCGCCGTGCCCGGCCGTCCGTCGGCTCCGTCTTCGTTCTTCGTCCTCGACCCGTCCAATTACATAATTTGAAAAATAGAATTACAGAAACTATTCTATTACAATTTTCAAATCTATGCTAATCATGGATTTTCTCATGATTTTACAAAATAATTCAGCCCTACACGGATAAACCACCGCGGGCTGAATCAACGGGTTGCCACGAGGAACAAAAACCAAACATCCACAATAATAAATTCATACATGCATAATAGAATTCAATTATGAACAACAGAGCCATAAATCAGAAACCTAGCTCTGATACCAATTGTAGGGTTTTCACGTGAACCGAATCGCCAAAACTAAACTAAACCGAATCGATTTATGGATATTGCCCATAATTAAATATTCTCAAAACCCTAGCATGCTCCTATGAATTTAATGCATAATTGTGGATTGAGATATAACCGTAATTCCGTAGTGTCTGTACCGATCTTTTGCGTTTGAATTCCAAAATCCAATTCAACCACGCAATCCGATTTCTATGCGGAAACAGAAATTAGAAAACTAATTTCTAGAGAAAATCAAAAATAAAGAAAAGGAAAGAAGAAATCTATTGTTCTCCAGATTAGATCTACAGATCTGTGTCCCGGTGCTGTTCAGATCTACTACTGGTGAGGACTCCGTAGTTCTGTGGCTTGAGCAGGACCAGGATCGAAATTCTCCTCCTTCTCCCTTCAAAAACGGCGCCCACTCTCTCTCTTAGGTTTAGGGTTTTTCAACTGTGTTACAACTTATGAGAGAGAGCTGTCTATTTATAGACCTAGGGTTGGAAACCCTAATGGGCCATTTTGGGCTCAATTCAGCACACTTGTTGGGCCAGACCTGGGACCTAATGCAAATAATAAAGTGGGCCTATAAATTAATTAATTCTCATGTCCACAACCCAGGACACAATTAATTAATTAATATTTATTCTTTTTCACCACAGAATTAATACTGACCTACCCCTTTATTACCACGTTATAAGAACGGGCTGCATTAATTGAGAATCCCCATATTTAAGGTTACCGGACATTCATTAATTAATTGGAGCCTCTGACATGCTCTAACTACAATTAATTAATATCTTATAATTCCTGAGTAGTACCACTCAAACCTTATCACTCGTGCCTGAACTTAATCAGCCTGCAGGACTTTGGCACGATGAATGTTATTGAGCTCCTCAGGGAATGTCCCCATCCTATTACTCGGATATGGTTACCTAAGTTCAGTCTCAGGGAATGTCCCCATCTTATAATGGCACGATGAATGTTATTGAGCTTCCTCTAAACACGACCTACTCTAATTGATCTTCCCCCTGAATTGGAGAGATATTACTCGATTAACATAAATCAGATTAGAGCGAGAAAAAATTGTGCTGATCACACTGGAATATGTGAATTCAGCTAAAAGTTAAGTACCTAATGTAAGAGACAATGAGAAGTTGTCTTCAAACCAACTGTTTTCAACCTTTCATAATATGTGAGCATTACAAGTACATGGAAAGTTAAAAACTATCCAAAAGATACAAAAACATCACTCATTGGGTTTGTCTTTGTCCTTCGATTTGTCTTAAGTGGAGGAGGATGACGTTCAAGTTTGCATGGCTAGATTCTTAGCCATTTCCATCATCAATTTCATCTGCTCCTCTCTAGCTTCTTTCATCATCTGCATCTGCATTTTCATCTGCTCATTCCTCATCTCTTCTCCCTTTATCTGCTCTTCCTTGGCATTTTCAAGCATCTACATCTGCATCCTCATCTGCTTATTGATGGGTTTTGTATACTGAAAGCATTTATTATAATGAGTATACAACGGTTTATTTCTCCTATCTGTTAACAATCTTACATGTATGAACAATGGTATCCTCTTGTCTCACCGATAGGGACGATCATACGACGTGTTGTAGATCGCAGAAGACAGTATGATCACTTGACCTAGTGAGACATAAAACTAATCACAGCCGAGACAGCGTATGAGGATACGTCTGTCCGGATGGCTGCGGCATTATCAGAATAAGTAGTCTGTCTTGGTTACTTGACATGCTGGTACGCAGGGGTGGCGTATTGATGGACCGCAGTGAGATGAATTCGTCTGTCTGACATCAGTGAATAGAAGATCTCGATATTGATTGAGTCCAAACCCTAACAAAGGTTCAGGGGTTTGCACGGGTTGACTGTTGCTTTGACTTGCCATGGTGGAGAGCCTAAGTAACGTGCTCGTATATCAGCATCTTGGGTAACAACAGTTCGTGTAGTACCGCCTGAGACTGGGTTTAGGTAACCATATCCGAGTAATAGGATGGGGACATTCTTTGAGGATCTCAATAACATTCATCGTGCCAAAGTCCTGCAGGCTGATTAAGTTCACGCACGACTGATAAGGATTGAGTTGTACTACTCAGGAATAATAAGATATTAATTAATTGTAGTTAGAGAGCTTGTCAGAAGCTCCAATTAATTAATGGATGTCCGGTAACCTTAAATATGGGGATTCTCAATTAATGCAACCCGTTCTCTCAATGTGGTAATAAAGGGGTAGGTCAGTATTAATTCTGTGGTGAAAAAGAATAAGTATTAATTAATTAATTGTGTCCTGGGTTGTGGACATGAGAATTAATTAATTTATAGGCCCACTTTATTATTTGCATTAGGTCCCAGGTCTGGTCCAAGGAAAGTGTGCTGAATTGAGCCCAGGAGCCCACTAGGGTTTACAACCCTAGGTCTATAAATAGACAGCGCTCTCTCATAAGTTGTAACACAGTTGAAAAACAGAAAACCTAGAGAGAGAGAGTGGGGGCGCCGATTTTGCGAGGAAAAAGGAGGAGAATTTTTGAATTCTGGTCCTGCTCAAATACAGATCTGTGGAATCCTCACCAGTAGCAGATCTGAACGCACCGGGAAACAGATTTGAAGATCTAATCTGGAGAACAACTCCTAATCCCTTCTCTTTGTCTTTTTCGATTATTGATAAATCTAGAAATTAGATTTCTAATTTCTTATTCCGCAGATTTAATAATATCGTGTGGTTGGTTCTGGATCTGGGAATACAAACGCGAAAGATCATTTCTGAGACTACGAAATTAAGGTAAATAATTATTTATCCACGCATTAAATTCAATAGGAGCAGGCTTAGGGTTGTTGAATGTTTTATGAACAATAACCATATACGGTCTGGTTCATTTGGTTTTGGTGATTCGGTTCACAGTAAGACCCTACAATTGGTATCAGAGCCAGGTTCTGTTTTATGGCTCTATTGTTAATAATAGATTCGTTATGCATGTTTTGAATTTTATGAATGTCGTGGATGGTTTTTGTTCCTCGTGGAAACCCGTGTAATTCAGCCCGCGATGGTTTAACCGTGTAAGGCTGAATTAATTTTGTTAAATCACGAGAAAATTCGTGATTAGTATAGATTTAAAATTTTAGTATTATAGATCTTGTAATTTTATTTTAAATCTATAATTGGACGGGTCGAGAAACGAAGAACGAAGACGGAGCCGGCGAAGGGCGGCGCACGGCAGCGGTAGTGAAATATGGCTTGGTCTAAGGTTTTCACTAATTATTAATTTCTAGTGTCAAAAGCATCCTGACATGGTAGTGAAATTAAATGGATTGGGGCTTAAAACCTGCAGTTCTGGTTGAGGGTGACATCGTAAACGTCTACGAGTGTAGCTTGCGGAGGGAATTCTTGGGCAATTAGTGGAAAACATTTGTATTTGATTTATTAAAAGGTTTTCAATGCATTTGTTTTCAAAGTTCTACATGTATGTTCTTATTTAAGATTCTTTATTGTTTCAGATATGTCTATGTCTACTGTCGATCATTTACTTGCTCTCAGTCCTCTAACTGGTCCAAACTGATGGGTTTTGTATACTGAAAGCATTTATTATAATGAGTATACAACGGTTTATTTCTCCTATCTGTTAACAATCTTACATGTATGAACAATGTTATCCTTTTGTCTCACCGATAGGGACGATCATACGGTGTGTTGTTGATTGCAGAAGACAGTATGATCACTTGACCTAGTGAGACATAAACCTGATCACAGCCGAGACAACGTATGAGGATACGTCTGTCCGGATGGCTGCGGCATTGTCGGAATAAGTAGTCTGTCTTGGTTACTTGACATGCTGGTACGCAGAGGTGGCGTATTGATGGACCGCAGTGAGATATATTCGTCTGTCTGACATCAGCGAATAAAAGATCTTGTTATATTGATTGAGTCCAAACCCTAACGAAGGTTCAGGGGTTTGCACGGGTTGACTGTAGCTTTGACTTGCCATGGTGGAGAGCCTAAGTAACGTGCTTGTATATCTGCATCTTGGGTAACAACAGTTCGTGTAGGATGGGGACATTCCCTGAGGAGCTCAATAACATTCATCGTGCCAAAGTCCTGCAGGCTGATTAAGTTCAGGCACGAGTGTTAAGGTTTGAGTGGTACTACTCAGAAATAATAAGATATTAATTAATTGTAGTTAGAGCTTGTTAAAGGCTCATATTAATTAATGGATGTCTGGTAACCTTAAATATGGGGATTCTCAATCAATGCAACCCGTTCTCATAATGTGGTAATAAAGGGGTAGGTCAGTATTAATTCTGTGGTGAAAAAGAATTAATATTAATTAATTAATTGTGTCCTGGGTTGTGGACATGGGAATTAATTAATTTATAGGCCCACTTTATTATTTGCATTAGGTCCCAGGACTGGCCCAATTAAATATGCTGAATTAAGCCCAAAATTGCCCATTAGGGTTTCCAACCCTAGGTCTATAAATAGACAGCTCTCTCTCATAAGTTGTAACACAGTTGAAACACAAACCCTAGAGAGAGAGTGTGTGGGCGCCAATTTTGGGAAGAAAAAGGAGGAGAATTTTGATTCTGGTCCTGCTCAGAATACAGTTCTACGGAGTCCTCACCAGTAGTAGATCTGATCAGCATTGGGACACAGCCCTGAAGATCTAATCTGGAGAACAGATTTCTCTTCTCTTCTCTCTTTGTTTTTCGATTTTAATCTAGAAATTAGATCTCTAATTTCTGTTTCCGCAGATTAAATCGGATCGCGTGGTTGAGTTGGAATTCAAACGCAAAAGATCGGTTCAGACTCGACGGAGTTACGGTAAACCCTGAATCTACAATTCTTCGTATTAAATTCATAGGAGCATGCTACGGTTTTGAGAATTTTAATTGTGAGCAATATCCATATATCGATCCGGTTCAGTTTGGTTTTGGTGATTCGGTTCACGGAAAAACCCTACAATTGGTATCAGAGCCAGGTTTTTGATTTATGGCATTATTGTTCATAATTAAATTCGATATGCATGTATGAATTTATTGTTTTGTGGATGTTTGGTTTTTGTTCCTCGTGGCAACCCGTTGATTCAGCCCGCGGTGGTTTATCCGTGTAGGGCTGAATTGTTTTTGTAAAATCACGAGAAAATCCGTGATTAGTGTAGATTTGAAAATTGTAATAGAATAGATTTTCTGTAATTTTCAAATTTGTAATTAGACGGGTCGAGGACGAAGAATGAAGACGGAGCCGATGCTGGGCCGGCGAGGACGACGGCGGGCGACGGAGGTGCGGCGCAGTAGCCCGCGCGCGGCATGGCACGAAGGCAGGCGCGCGTCGCAGGGCTAGCCTGGCGGCGGCGGCGGTCGGCAGTCGGCGGCGGCTTCGGCTGTTGTCGGCTGCAGCTGTCCCGTCGCGGTGGCTTGTGTTTTTGTGGTTTGTGCAATCCTGTGTAAACCCTAGGGTTTGCATTAGGGTTAGGGCAAATCATCAGATCACAAAGGCCTAAAAATCCAAAAGATTTGGTGTATCCAGATTTAAAGGCCCTTGAAGATTTTGAAGATTTGAAAAGATTTGGATTTATCCAAATTAATTCAAAATTCAAATTTGTAATAGATAGATATTATTTTCTATTTTTGGGGCCACGAGGAATTTTTGTTTGCCTTAATTGTCCTCGTATGATATGTGATTTATTTATGTGCTCAATTAAGCATGTGTAGATAATAGGAAAAGCATGATTTACTGCTTTTATTATTTACAGTTTTCCAAGCATGCTTATGTGATTAATTTCTTTTGTTGGATTATATTTTGGGAATTTTTGGGCTTGTTTAATTACATGCAAAAATTTGGAAAATATAATGATAAAGGAAATTATGTGTGCGCATAAAGAAACCTTTTAAAAGAAAAATACTAAGCAGATTTTTTAATTAAAATCAATAGACCTCCACAAAGCGGTCCTAGGTTGTAAGTGTATCTCTCGTTCTAGTAAACGTCTACGAGTGTAGCTTGCTAGTTCCCAGAGGTGCATGGGTACGGTTGTTGGGATTTCTAGACAAACAATTTAAATCATGTGAATAGTGGGAGGACTTTGCGTAAACGTCTACGAGTGTAGCTTGCGTAGACCTCTTTCACAAGTATTCTGGGATTGATTTAAATTATAGATAACAAAAGCTTTAAGGGTTGTGCGGTATGGTTACGTGCCATGCTAAACTGTCTCTTTTGGCCGGAGTTAAATTTGTGGTTAATTACTTAGAAGCATCTTAGAATATAATGCAAGAATTGCATCCCTGTTCTTGAGAGATGGCTTGGTCTAAGGTTTTCACTAATTATTAATTTCTAGTGTCAAAAGCATCCTGACATGGTAGTGAAATTAAATGGATTGGGGCTTAAAACCCGCAGTTCTGGTTGAGGGTGACATCGTAAACGTCTACGAGTGTAGCTTGCGGTGGGAACTCTTGGGCAATTAGTGGAAAACATTTTTATTTGATTTATTAAAAGGTTTTCAATGCATTTGTTTTCGAAGTTCAACATGTATGTTCTTATTTAAGATTCTTTATTGTTTCAGATATGTCTATGTCTACTGTCGATCATATACTTGCTCTCAATTCTCTAACTGGTCCGAACTTCCATGAGTGGAGATATTGCATTGAGTATATTCTCCTGACTAAGCAACACATGTTTGTTCTTACAATGATGCCACTTGCCCCACGTTACCATAAAGTGTCTAGACGTGAGAAGGAGTTCTATGACAGCTGGGTGGCATCTGAGGATTTTACTTACAAGTTGATCTCAGATAACCTGTCTAGAGAACTTAAGCTCAAGTACATGGGCTATTGTAGCTCTGTTACTATCTGGATGGACTTAGTGGCTACGTATGGTGAAGTGGAACGAACTATCAACTGTGATCTCGTTAGAGACCTTGTCTGTAAGAGAATGGTTGATGGCAGTTCGGTGACACTGCATGTGATGATCATGGATAACACCATGAAACGATTCATACATGGAGGTGGATGTATCAGTGATCGGG
>JAPKLW010005690.1:0-19887 GCA_026898455.1 Plectranthus barbatus | reverse complement strand
CTTCAACTCTTTAGAACGAAAAAGCTTCGTTCTTCTAAATGTGTCTTCATTATTTTGTTGCTGTAATAATAGGAGTCTGAAGAGATTCTCTTTCCTTTTCCTGATTTTTCTCTTCTTCAGAACCTTATGCAACCAAAAACACATAGGCAAGAACAATACAAATCCCAGTCCAGAGCTTAAAAGGCCTGCATTAATGAACTTGCACATTTTTTAAACCTATCCTCTATTGTCCATCGAAATTTCTCCAACTAATTTTACCTAATAACATACGTGTGATTTATAAAGAAAAGTAGATTTAATAGATTCCTTTTAATTTGCAATACAATAAATAAGATTGTTACCTATTGTGAGCTTGGACATAGATCGTTGAGGCTGCGTGCAACCGCTGCCATCTATCCTTCCATCACCGTAATAACCTTTTTTACACAAGCAATTGACTGACCCAGGAGTGTTGATACACACTGAATTCTTGTGGCATGGATTGGAGCTATTTTTAGCACATTCATTAATATCTGTCCAACAAAGAACATAAGAGTGTCATAAAACATTTAATTATTATAAAAATCGGCCCCTAACTTCCCCGAAAAACTATAAAATCGACTATGTCAAGCAATTTTTCGGAGTAGTAGAGAATGAAGATAGTAGAGTACCAACCTTGGCATCCAGAGGGAATGTAAGGATTGCCGTGGTATCCTTTGGAGCAATTGCAGAGGTAGCCTCTAACCGTCGTATCAAAACCAACACATTCACTGTTTTCCTGACATGCAAAAGTAGTTAGATTCTGTCTGGCTTCTTCGCAATATTCCCGCCCAATCCAACATTACAGTTCTCGATCTCTGCTGCACAACTTTGGTCTGCATCGCAGTTGAGTTATTGAGGTAGTCTAAGGGAAAGTCGCTTTTGTAGTAGTCCCCTGCAGTAACGTAGTTGATGAAGACGTAGCTGCAAGAGAATTTGCATACTCAAATTTGCTTCTACATATTTCAGCGGTATAAACCCAAATTAAAAGAGAGCCACAGGTAACCTAGGAAAGTGGGATCAGCAAGAAATAACCCTTTTCATAAAAAAGAAAAATGGTTGGCCACCAAGATAAAAATGAACTAAAATAAAATTTCAATTTTATATTTTTTATTTGAAAAAACTATTAACAATGTTGATGCACAAAAATAAGAGATTGAGTTCGTAGAGAAGGTACTTGTTTATTTCTTTCCTTGTTGCTCCTATTTATACTGAGTACATGATTTATTCTAATAAATACAAATAATGAGCTAGACAAACGGTTACAAGCATTTAAAGCACAAAAACACACGTTCGGCCCATATTTATTCAGTCAGTTACAGAATTCCAACGGTCCTTGACGAGGGTCTACCGTCCGACACTGGTGTAAGGGTCGTCGAGCTGCCGCTCCTCGATCAATGCCTGAAGCCATCCTTGCTAAGACATTGAACCCCATGCTTTGGATGGTTACAAAACGTCAGCAGTTCCGGGTCATTTAGAAACCCACCAAATCATAAGAAGGCCCGTCGGCCTTGTCTCGTTGGAGGTAGGCAAGGGCATCTTCCTGAGGCTCAAGAAGGCTCGTCGACCTTGTCCCGTCGGAGGTAGACGAAGGCATCTTCCTGAGGCTCAACAATAGCCCCCAAACTTTTCGGGAGTTTTGTGTAGCAGAATCTCGAAAAGTTTTACGCGTATATTTACATTTCCCTTGTGTTTTGTTTGTTTTATTTTTGCTTTCATAAGTCTCAACAAATCTCGTGATAAGCCCGTATGTTCGGACCTCCAGCGAGTTTACGAGAGTTTCATCATCTCCTTCTCGTAAGTTAAAATGAACAAGTGGGTTCGACGAACATAGCACGATTTTGATGCTTGTACGTCGCCCCCGAGGTTAGCCAAGAAGATTTTTACGTTTTCCCTTAACTATCCCCTTGGCGCGGACTGAATCGACGATTCTTCGCCGGCCCCTATTTCTGTTAATAACAAGAAACAGACCTTCCTCACGACCGTGTCGGCGCAGAAAGGTTTTAAAATCCCCTACTTTGGGAGTTCAAATTACGGCACTACTTTGCCGTAGGCAGATCGTCGACTACCCTCTCTTGGGGTGTGGACGATTCTGAGGATTTCGTTAACTTCATTACATTATGAGGGGGTCGTCAAGCCTTCTCTCACGAGAGGCGGACGACTCAAATTCCTCCCGTGTACAGCTGTACCTTGAACTACGTGCGAGTAATCATAGCACTTCAACACGTGGCACGAGCGGGTTCGTTAGGGAGAGAGAGGCGCGACTCCCGAGGGAGCGCCGATTCAAATTTCCGACATTGATAAACGTTCCTTCCCCCTTTCGTCGTCTACACTTTCACTTCGCAAATCTCTCTTCCTCTGCATCTGAAACCTGTAAATCAGAGCACGCGGACCCGACGATTTTCTCTTCGAAGTCGATCTCCAACCTATAGGTACGATTCATCTCCACATTCCCTTCATAACTGCATTAATTTTGGAATCTAACCATGGCGGCGGAACCACATCTATCCAACACCCCTTCCCCTTCAACCTCTGAGTCCGAGGGTTTTCCACCGCCGGGGGTATTTCCGGCCAATTATGATAGTCGGTTTAAGGGAGCCCTAACCACATCCTTTTCCCGAGTAACCGAAACGGCGCTAAATCACCTTTTCACTGCCTATGGATTCGCCGATGACGTAAAAGCCATAGCTCCCCGTCCCGATGACCACCCTCACCGACCACCGTTAGGATATACAACCTTCCCAACAAAGGTTCTTAGTAGAGGCATAGGTCTACCACTTCACCCCTTCTTCATCGAAGTCTTAGACCACTACGGCCTAGCCCCTATGCAATTGGCTCCCGTCGCCTGGTTCAATATGTTCGGGACCCTCCTGATCTTTAGGAAGGCAGGACTCGACGAGCCATCCATCCGTGAGTTCGTCGACCTTTACGCCCTTGTCCCTAGGTCCAAAGAGAGCTACTGGTATTTCTCGAAAAGGCACCATCATCCAGAACCCTTAGTCAAGAAAACCCCATCTAACATGAAGAAATGGACCGAACACTTCTTCTACCTTGAGATACCTGACGACTTCCCCCGCATCAGGGGCCACTTCCACGAGCCCCCTCGTAAGTGTCCCTCCGTACCCGACTCGCCGAACCTACCTCAACATACTGACTTCGTTGTTTATTGTTTTCGCAGCGTACGTGAAGGAGGAACTCACCGCAGACGAGAGAGACAGAATCAACAGGGCATACGCCGTCAAGAACCAGAAATTCAAATCCTTACGCAGAGGTCGTTACATCGATGCTGACGGAATCCACGAAGCCATGGAGAGACCTTCGGCCGACGCCCTGAAACAGATCCTCGAGAGGAAGAAGAAGAAGAAGGAAGGCTCGCGGAAGAGGAACCAAGCACCGCCGAAGAAGCCCGTCGAGCCAACTCCTGGTGAGGGTCCCTCCGATGTTGGCAAGAAACCCGCCGGCGACAAGGAACAACCGGAGGAGTCGGTATCCTGCTTTAACCCCGACACGAGCCCGCAGGATCGCCAGAACAAGCGCCTCCGTAAGCAGTTTGAGACCCAGATTACCAACTCCGGGGAGAGGACCATTACTAACGTGGGGAACGACGAGGTCCCTAACGACGATACCCTTCAGGACACGGGGGCCACTAGGCTCGTCCTAGCCCAAGAGTTGGGTCCGACGACTTCGCCCTCCCGGGATCCTGTAGCAGCTGAAGAGCTCGTCGAGTTCGTCAGAATGTTACTCTCCGGCCCGCCATGGAACTCTCCATCTCCCTCCGTGGGTCGAGCCTTTTCCCACTTCAGGCAACTATTGCTGGTACAAGCGATTCTTGTTTCACGTTAAGACTTACACCCATAAAAGTATAATAATTATTCGTTGACCTCTTACAGGGCTTTGGCAGTTTGCGAGGGGACTACCTCGAAGTAGTCACTTCAGAGCATGCATGGATGCAGCGCTCGTTTCTGGCGAACTCAGCTGCATCTAAGGTCAAGGGAGAGCTAAAAGAATTATCGGCTCTGCATGCTCAAGCCGTGGCTGATTCTTCGAAGTTCCAGCTTCTTAGCAACGACCTTCTTCAGGAAAAGGCGAAACTATCAGACAAGGTCGACTCCCTCCAGGCGGAGAAGGAACAGGCGGAGAAGAGGGTCGATGAGCTGGAAAAGGTTGTTAAAGCCCTAGAGGCCGCACGCGACGAGGAAGCCGCAACACGCCTGAAGCTCGAGGAAGAGCACCGCCTGACCCTGACCGAAGGAAAGGATCTCCCATTCATCGACCTCCTAAATAAGCCTGTCGCCAAAGAGGCCATGGAAGCCATGCACAACCACGTGTGCTCCCAGGTGAAGGACCTTGTCCTTCAAAAATACCCAGACTTGGATCTTGGCTTCCTGGACTCGGAGGACGAAGAGGATGAGGATGCAAACAAGGAGAAGACCGACGACTCCACCGAAAAGGTTGCCTGACTACCCCACTCAACTACAACGGCGTCTACCTTATATGTAGTGTCTTATTATATTATATTTTGTTTTTTTTTTTTTGTCATCCGACATGTACCGTTGCCCTTCGTCTTTAAGCAACGTTGAATTCCTATCTACTTATACCCTTTACTTAGATTTATTTACCCATTCTGAAACGAATATAGAGTAGATAAAATCCAAACACATAAAATATTCATAAGACAATCTTCAACTCCTCACGAACATAAACAAACATTCAAACGAACTAATCAAACTAAACTCAAAGCTAACTCCAAGATGAGTAATTGCACTCAAAAGTAGAACCTCTTGAGGTACTTTACGTTCCAAGCATTCGGCACATCTTTCCCTTCGGGGGTCTTCAATCGGTACGCCCCATTTGCCACCACCTTCGAGATAACATAAGGTCCTTCCCAACTGGGTGCCAACTTTCCCGCATTTAGGTCCTTAGTATATTGGAACACATAACGAAGGACCCAATCCCCCATCCGGAAGGAACGTAAACGAACCGAACTGTTGATGTACCGATCCACTGCCAACTGCCTGAGCTCCATCCTCCTTGAGGCCTCTAACCGTGTCTCCTCTAGAAACTCCAGGTCGTCGAGCCTTTGAACTTCATGGTTTTCTTGGTTGAAGAGCTCGACCCTTGGACTACCCTGAATAACCTCAATTGGAGTGACAGCCTCCGCTCCATACGCTAAGGAGAACGGAGTTTCTCTGGTCGACGACCTTGCAGTAGTTCGGTATGCCCAAAGTACCCCGGGAAACTCCTGCACCCAAGCCCCCTTAGCTTGCCCCAACTTCTTCTTTAGGATTCCGATGATAGTCTTGTTTGTCGATTCTGCCAACCCATTAGCCTCTGGATATCGAGGGGTGGACAAGAGCAGCTGGATCCCTAAATCCATACAATATCGCCTAACCTTCTTACCCACAAATTGTCTCCCATTGTCGGTGATTATCTACTTGGGTAAACCAAAGCGGCAAACCAGATTCTTCCATATGAAGGAGATTACCTCTTGCTCGTGGATTCTTGCTAAAGGTTCCGCCTCTACCCATTTTGTAAAGGAGTCCGTCGCCACCAAGACATATTGTCTTCCGGCCACCCCTTTTGGGAGTTGGCCCACGATGTCCAAGCCCCATCGGTAGAAGGGCCAGACTGGAACGTTAGCATGCAGGGGCTCTGCCTTCAAATGTGTCATCCCCGCAAAGCGTTGGCATGCTTCGCACTTTTTAACCCACTCCTTTGCATCATTTCTCAAGGTTGGCCAGAAGAACCCGGCGGAGACCACCCGGTGTGCCAAGCTCCTGTGGCCGGCGTGATTTCCACAACTCCCCGAGTGTATCTCCTGAAGAAGAGCAGGGGCCTCTGCCTCACCTACACACCTCAATAGAGGCCCTCCGAATGACCTTTTGTACATACGCCCATCCAATAAAAGGAACCTGATAGCCCGCCGAACCAGACGCGCCGATTCAACCGAGGACTCGGGTAGTGTACCATCCCGCAGATATTCGACGAGTGGTGCCATCCAAGATCCGGAAACATGACCGATGGGATGAACACCCTCCCGACTCTCGTTTGATATTATGGCCGGCCACATGGCCACTATTATGGGGAGTAGCCTCGCTCCCCCCTTCACATCCGCTGCGGCTAAACCAGCTAGAGCATCGGCATGGCTATTCTCGCCCCTAGGGATATGCTCCATAACAACCTCGTCGAACTTGCGCAGCTCTTCCTCAATTATGGCACGATAGGCTGCCATTCGCGCATCCATGACTTGGAATTCTCCCTTGAATTGACCCACAACAAGTTGCGAGTCAGCCTTCACACGCAGCTTCTTGATACCTAAGGCTCCCGCAAGACGTATCCCTGCTACTAAGGCTTCGTACTCCGCTTCGTTGTTCGTTACCTTAAAATTGAATCGGATGGCCCTTTCCACCACCGCATGGTTTGGTGACACCAGCAACACCCCGGCTGCAGATCCATTTGCGTTGCTAGATCCATCAACGAACAAGTCCCACGCCCCAGACTGTTCGGGCTCCTTAAACGCCTCGACTTCAGCCTGAAGATGCATCTCAGGCGTGAACTCAGCAATGAAATCGGCTAAGATCTGGCTCTTAATCGCGATTCGAGGCTTGAAGCTCAATCCGTATCCTCCCAACTCTATCGCCCACTTCATCGTACGTCCTGACAACTCAGGCCGTGCCATGACGTCGCGTATAGGAAAGTTTGTGACAACCATGATTTTGTGACACTCAAAGTAGGGCCGAAGCTTCCTAGAACATACAACCAGCGCGAGCAGCAACTTTTCCAAGGCCGGGTACCTGGACTCTGCATCCAGTAGGGCTCGACTTACGTAATAAATGGGGCGCTGCGAGTTACTCTCCTCCCGAACCAGAACCCCACTCACAGCTCGATCGGAGACTGCCAAATACAGCTGCAGTACCTCACCCTCCTTGGGTTTTGACATTACCGGAGGCGAAGTCAGGTAAGATTTGACTTCCTGAAATGCTGCATCACACTCCGCCGTCCACTCAAACTTCTTTGCCTTCTTTATCACCCGAAAGAAGTTGCTTGTGCGGTCGGAATAACGCGAGATAAACCGACTCACCGCAGCAAGCTTCCTAATCATCCTTTGCACCTCCTTAACGCTCGACGGTGGTGCCAACTCTTGAATGGCTCGAACCTGGGTGGGATCGACCTCGATTCCCCTCCGATTGACTACATACTCAAGGAATTTTCCCGAGAAGATGCCAAACAAACACTTCGCCGGGTTTAACTTCATTTGGTATGCGTCAAGAATATCGAACGCATCGGATAGGTCTTTCAAGTGACTCCCGCGCTCTCGAGATTTCACGAGCATGTCATCCACATACACCTCCATCGTCCTACCAATTTGTTTAGAAAACATCCGATTCATCAAGCGTTGATACGTCGAACCGGAATTCTTCAGTCCGAAGGGCATGACCTTGTAACAATAGATGCCCCGGTCTGTAACAAAGGCCGTGCTCTCCTGATCCTTCTCGTACATAGGGATTCGGTTATATCCTGAGAAGGCGTCCATAAAGCTCAGCAGCTCATGCCCCGCGGTGGAGTCGACGAGCCGATCAATGTGTGGCAAGGGAAATGGGTCCTTCGGACACGCCTTGTTGAGGTCAGTGTAATCCACACAAACCCGATTTTTCCCATTTTTCTTTTTGACCACCACAACATTGGCTAGCCATTTCGGATACTTCACCTCGCAGATGAATCCCACCCTTAGCAGGCTCTCGACCTCCTCTGCTATCGCCGCGTTTCGTTCAGGGGCGAACCTCCGCCGCTTCTGTATCACTGGTTTTGCTGCAGGGCTCACTTGCAGCCGATGCGTAATGATACTCGGATCGATTCCCTGCATATCTCCGTAACCGAAGGCGAATGACTTCAGCCTCGATCGCAAGAACCCCACCAACTGGGCCTTCGACCCTTCATCTAGGTTTTTACTGACGTACGTGACCCTTGAAGGGTTCCCCGGTTCCAACAACACCTCCTCAGTTCTTTCTACTTCCTCCAGTACCCCTACCGTGCGAAGGGAGACGGCGTAGCAATCCCTGGCAGCATGTTGCTCGCCATGAATTGCCCGCACTCCCCAAGGGGTTGGGAACTTTACGATTTGGTGGAAAGAAGATGGCACGGCTTCCATCTCATGAAGCCACGGCCTTCCGGCAATCGCATTATAGGATGATTCGATATTCACCACTTGGAATTTAACCGTGAGGTTAACTCCCTCTGCATATACTGGCAACGTGATCTCCCCCACCGGGTCGAGCACCTCGCCACTGAAGCCTACCAACTGAGTCTGGCTCGGCTTTATATCATCATGGGATATCCCCATACCCTCCAGGGCGCTCATGAACAAGAGGTTCGACGATGCTCCTGAGTCGACGAGGATGCGCCGCATCCTGCAATTTGCTATTAGGAGCTCGATAACCAGTGCGTCGTTATGGGGTCGTCGGACCCCTACCGAGTCCTCAGGACCGAACCCAATCACCTCTTGGGAGACAGGCTTAGTGGGCCTCCACTCCATGGCCCTAGCCTCCCGAAAGTACCTCTTGCGGGCGTTGTTAGAGTGCCCCGCCAGGTCGTAGCCCCCATGCACGACATTCACCGTTCTCTGGACCTCCGGAGGCTTGGGAACCGGGATAGCATTCGGGTTGGTTGCCGGATTCGTACCTGTCGCTCCGCCACCTCTTCGCCAGGTGCTGTTCTTCCTACGCCCTTCTTGGAATTCTTTCAGGTGACCCAATTCCAGGAGTCGTTCGATTTCCCGTAGGAAATCCCTGCATTTTATGGTTGTGTGCCCATAACAATGATGGAAGACGCAAAACGCATCCATATTCGGCCCAATGCTCAGCACCTTCTTCGGCCATTTCACAGTGTCGCCCATCTTCTCCATTTCTCTAACGAAGACCACCGGATTAACCTTGAGGGTATAGGTGGGCGCCTGCCTGGCATCATTCTGGCCAGGCGCTCCCTTCTTTTCCGGGTTACGCTGGTACGGCTGGAACGCAGCCGTCGACCGGGAGGTGCCGCCTTTCTCTCCGCGGGCAGGTCCCTTGCCGCGCTCTCGCTGATTCAAGTTGGCCTGCTCCAACTCTCGACGAAGCTGGACCTCCGCCCTGGCCAAGACTTCCGAAAAGGTCGAGCATGGGTACTTGACGAGCTTCCAGAAGAGCCGAGACCCCGGGCGAAGGCCATTCTTGAATGCGGAGATCGCGGCCTCCTCCGAGCAGTTGGCAATGGTGACCTTAAGCTCATTAAACCGTCTCATGTACTCGCACAGTGACAACGTATTCAACTTCAGTAGTGGATGTTGCAACAAAATGTTGTTTCTTGCTGAACCAGCTGACCAGCTTATGCCCTAGAAACTGGCAAGTTCCACTCGTGCTCTTGCAATCAATTCGACATCCTATGAAATCTGAGTCTGAGTATCCATTCGGAGTTAGCTCTTCATAATGTGGATACCAAATTCCAAGTGACTCAGTGCACTTCAAATATCTTAAAATCCTTTTGGCAGCATCCATGTGCGATTTCATTGGATTGGCTTGAAATCTTGCGCACACTCCTACATCATAGGAAATGTCTGGTCGACTTGCTGTCAAATAGAGAAGAGAGACAATTATGCCTCTATAAACTGATGGATTTACTGTTTCTCCATCTTTATCTAAGGTGATTTGGGCACTTGTGCTCATAAGAATCTTTAGAGACTTCGTCTTCTTTGGACAAAACTTGTTGATCAATTCTCTAGTGTACTTCTTCTGGTTAATGAAGATTCCTTCATTGGACTGATGAACTTGCAGTCCTAAAAAGTAGGCCATCTTGCCCATCATACTCATTTGAAAGTGACTTTGCATAAGCTGGGCAAACTTCTCACATAGACCTAAATTCTTAGACCCGAATATGATGTCATCGATGTAGCTCTGGTCCAATAGAATATATTCTACGTCTTTGATAAGGAATAGGGTCCTGTCGATCTTCCCTTTTCTGAATCCATTCTTGAGCAAAAACTGGGATAGGGTCTCGTACCACGCGCACGGTGCTTGCTTTAGTCCATATAATGCCTTCCGCAGCTTGTATACTTGTGTGCCTTCTTCAAAACCTGGAGGTTGCTCCACATAAACTTCCTTCTTCAATTCTCCATTCAAGAAATCACTCTTCACGTCCATCTGAGAGGCTGTGAATCCGTAATATGCGAGGCTAGAAATAACCTGATTGCTTCCAGTCTCTCTACTAGGGAAAAAGTCTCAACAAAGTCAATATCTTTGCACTGCGCATATCCTTTGGCAACTAGTCTTGTCTTGTTTTGGACTATATTGCTAGCTTCATCTCGCTTGTTCTTGAAAACCCACTTGGTACCGATCACAGACTGATGTAACGGTCTATCTACCAAGTCCCAGACATAGTTGCGAGTGAATTCTGCAAGTTCCTCTTGCATGGTGTTGATCCAGTCTACTGATTGTAATGTTTCTCTTATCTTTATCGGTTCTATCTGAGAGATATAGCACAAAAGAAAGGCACTCCCTTGTCTGGTTCGGACTGGATTGGTAACATCATTCAATATGGTATCTTCTGGATGATTATGAAGCCATTTAAGTCGTTCAAGCTCTTTGACCTGGATTGGTTAGACGAATGGCTCTTTGGAATGGACTCTTGCGATTGACACGTCAGTGAGGAAGTAATCCTCTGGAATAATTTCATTTCCCAAAGCAGGAATATTTGTGCCTTGGTCTGCTCGAACTGATAACTAAGTTGAGGCTAATCTGGAAGTTTGGCCTCTGTCAGTCAGAATTCCTTCAGTCTGAACTCCTTCTTCAGCTTCTCCGTCTTCAGTAGCTTCTGGATCGCCAGTCTAATTTTCTGGGTCTTCAATCTTGGCATCAACATCATCAATCTTGAAGACTCCAGTTTGAATTCCCCCTTGATTTATTCCTTCACGTAGGGAAATAGAATTCAAGGTCTCAACAAGATCATTTACATCATCGACCCTCTCGATTGTCTGATGTCGAATTGAGGGTCCTGGTTAAGAAGATGATTCGTTCATTGGTCTAGTTAAACCAGTTAGTTTAGCATTGAAAGAATTTCTACCCAACTTATTATTGACATCATCGACCTCAGGAACTTCTTCTCCCAGTTCCTTCATGGTCCTCCACAGTCCGCATCTAAGTAGCCTCATAAAAAATAAAATTACATTACATTGGTAGTCTTATTGAATACCCTATATCCCTTGTGTGAAGGGTGTCCATGTCCAAAGAAGAATCCTTCATCAGCTTTGGGTGAAAAGGCATTCAATTTTGACTTCCTATTGTTGTGAATATAACATGGAGATCCGAATGAATGAAGATGTGCTAAGGAAGGCTTACGATCATGATATACTTTGTATGGGGTTTTCTGAATTTGATTGTTGATGCTGCTTCAATTTTTCATGTAGTAGGCCATCATCAACGCTTCACCCCTAAATCTCTCATCCGAGCTGGTCTCTACCAGCATGATTCAGACGACTTCCTTCAGCGTCCTGTTCCTTTGTTCTGCAAGCCCTTTCTACTGCGGTTTTCTGGGGGTTGATATCTCATGTCTAATGCCAGCTTCCACGCAGAAGTCTATAAGAGGGCCGTTGCAAAACTCAATCCCATGGTCTTAGCAGATTCTCTTGACTTTAACTTCTCTTTGGTTTTGCACTCGCATTATCAACCTGGGGAGAAGGATCTTCACTTTGTCCTTCGTGTTGAGAAGTTCATCCATGTGTACCTCGAGTAGTCATCCACGACTACTAGTGAGAACCACTTTCGTCCAATGGTTAGGGGAGTTACTGGACCAAACAAGTCCATATGGAGTAACTCTAGCACTCGGGTAGTTCTGGGGCTGACTGACTTGTTCTTAAAGGATGCCTTCATTTGCTTCCCTTGCTGGCAAGCTTTGCACACTCCTTCCTTCTTGAACGTACCTCGGGGCATGTTGGGAAATCTGGCTAAGTTTCCTTTCCCTCAGTAGCACTCATAGAAATGATGTGATTTTGTTGTCTAGATCATAGTTTTGGTGCATCAAATCCTAAGTCCAACCAGCGTCAGTCTGTCTCTAGAATAGCTCTAGTCTCAAATGTAAAGTCCTGTTTAGGTCTTTTGAGTTGTAAGTCGTAGCTGATCAAGACTCATGCTGACACTGTTCATCAGCATGAGAATCTCTTACCTGGTGAAGGATTTCACCAGCCGACGACTGACAGACCCATGCTGACACTGTTCATCAACATGGAGTCAAGAGCTAATGACTGGCTACTGTTCACCAGTTGGAAGGATTTCACCAGCAGGAGGCTGACAAATCCTACCAGCAGAATATGTGTTCTGGCTGACACTATTCACCAGCGGTGAAGCCACCAGTCATGGGAGATTCCAAGGAAGGGTTAACATCCAGACAAATTGGTAGACCTTGATTGTGCTAAGGAAAGTCACCAGCAGAGACTGCCAGCACAAGATCACCAGTATGTTCTACCAGTCGGAGGTTACCAGCAGAATTGAAGATTCGTTCTCCCAGAGTCTTAGAGACAAAAAGAAGATTCGTCTGAGGAATATACTGACAAAGTAAGACTTTAAGGAAGGATATCCTTAAAGTCTATCAGTTCAAGACACCAGTTGCGATTCCTCGTACTGACGAATAGAGCCGTTCTGACACAAAGAGGTCTGTGTCAGAAAAAGCGGACACAAGCATGGCGCTTTCCGGAAATTCCTACCTGCCGCCGTCAGAAGGACATGCGGGGACAGAGACCATTCCGGATGTGTCCAAACGGCTAGAATATTTGAATGGGATCCCTCGGCTATAAATACCTGGGATCCATCAACATTCAATGTTCTTGGCCAACTCTTCACCTACCGAAAGACTGAAATTTATTACGCTCAAGCAAGTAAAAGCATACAACTTTCGAGGCCTTTCAAAAGGCTATCCGTGTGTTGATTTATTCAAACACGAGACTTCAAGCTTCCAGCTTGTAAGTTACAGACCTCGCTTGGTGTTCTTTCTCTTTTTGAGGAAGAACATAGCAGCTCTAGAGCCAGCCAGCTCTTGAGTTATTACGGGCAGTTTGCCATAGAGGATTTACGTTCTTGGGAGAACTCAACACCCAACCAGTCAGAGGAGGAGATCAAAGTGACGTGCTCGCACTCCATCCATCTGACGAAGAGTTGAAGAAGGACAAGGACCGGGAGCGGTTGATCCAGTGGACTGGTAGACGGGGCATCTACCAGCTGGAGATAGATCGTAGGACTCTTTGTACCGGATTACTCTTATAGTGAATTTCCAGTGAGTCGACTGGAGAGTGGACGTAGATCAGTTGATCGAACCACTATAAAATCCTTTGCCTTTATCTGCTTTCAGTATTTAAATTTGTATTTGAAACCCAGCACCCAAGTGCTGGTGTATATCTGAAAACTGATAACTGTGCAAACTAGGCTTAAAATATTCTAAGTGTTGAGCTATCAGCTGACCAGCCAGTCAGCCAGCCAGCTGAGCTACCAGCAGGACAGAGTGCAAGTTAGACTTATAAGTTTAATATTTCCGCTGCGTAACGTTATACACTCTGATAAACAGGGACCAACAAGTGGTATCAGAGCGGACGGTTCTTACAGACCGTTCGTTTCTGTGTCGCTTAGGACCGAGATCCATTTTCCTTGCACCTTGTTTGTCTGTTTGATTAGCTCAGGTACATCAAGATGAATAATCCGAAGCTACTCGAATACGGGACTGTGAAGCATGATATTTGGCGAAAGAGGTCGCTCATCTCTCTAAAGAGCATCCATCCAGAGATGAAAGATGTGCTAGAGACAGGGCCGATTGAGATCACCATGATACAGCACCAGCTAGGAGATCGTCCAGCTGCTGTGATCCCAAAGCCTCAAAGCGAATGGAACGCCGAGGACAGGAAGCGGAATCAGTTGGATTCCATTGCTCACGAGCTGATCCTGGCTTCTCTTCCTAAGTCGCTGATGGAGGAAGCCCTCCAGTTTGATAATGCCAAGGGAGTATGGGATTATCTGGATAGTCTATGTCAAGAAACTGACCAAATGAAACGCAACAAATTGCAGGTTGCAGTGGACAAATATGAGTCCTTCCAGATGCTGACTGGAGAAACCATCAAGGAGATGGAGGCGAGATTCAACGCCATCGTCAGCGAGCTGAAGTCTCTGGGCAGAGAGTACGACAATGCTGATCTTAACTCGAAGATCCTGTCCAAGATGCCTAAAGAAGATTGGTTCGTGAAGACGACAGCTCTGAAGGAAAAGGACCTGTCCAAGATGACTCCCAAGGAGTTGTTTGCTCAGTTGCAGGCACACGAGTGGGACATCCAGATGGTGAATAAGAACGAGGCCATCAGGAATGTTGGATCCCCCAGCGTTAAAGCTCAGGACGAGGCGTACTTCGTCAAAAAGGACTTCAATTGGAAGCACAAGAAGCCCTTCCATGCTGAGAGACCTGCTGCACAGCACAACCAGCCGAAGGAGATCCAGTCCGCATCAGGATCTCATTCCAAAGGCGGCGAGAGCTCTATCGCTGAACTAGAGCAACAGATGAAAAGACTGGCTTTCCTTCTGGAAAAAGCCAAGTCAAAACAGGGAGTTTCTTCTAGCTCATATGACGGAAAATTTGTCAAGAGAGCTCCTCGTGCTTGCTTTCAGTGCCAATCCCCTGATCACTTAAAGTTTGAATGTCCACAGGTGGACAAAACTGAGAGGGAAAGGCTGAAGAAGCTCTTTGAAGAGCGTGCTTCCAAGGCTGTTGCCAAAGCCATGCTGACAAGGACTGAGGTGCCTGACATACCCGACCATGATGATGGGGAGTATGAGTCAGATGGAGAGTCGGAAGAAGAAGCTCTCCTGGCATTTATGGCAGCTCTCGGAGAAGAGCCAGCTGAAGAAGATGCTGAAGATGAGGATCAACTGGCACTTGCTGCTGACAATGAGGTACAATCAGTCCCTCAATTGCATATCATGCCAGTACAAATCATAGACGATTCTGAGTCGCATTGCTCCGACTCAGAAGACGTCACTTTAGATGTTCTTCAGCATGAATTTTTAAAATTTTATGAAATAAAAAATGTTTTGGCTGGTGAAAATGCTTCGCTGAAAGGTCAAATTACTGTTTTGACCAGTGAGATTGAAAAATCGAGGTCCATCAGCGAAGAGCTAGCAAGTTTGAAAAAGACTCATTTTGAGCTGCTCCAAGAATTTCAAATTACAAAAACTGAGCGAGATAATTTTCACAATCTCGTTCTGGAGCAAGAAAATCGAATCAATTTTCTAAATAAAGGCTCAAAAGACTTAGAAGCAGCTCTAAGTCATTGGAGAAAGCCTTCTGATAAGTCCGGGTTGGGATTTACGAAAGATTTGAGCATAAATCAGCCCGAACAAATCAGTACTGGTAAGGGTAAGGGCCAACTGGCAAATGCATCAGCACCAGCTGGTTATGCCAGTCAGTCCCGTGTGGCTGATCAGCACAGGAACCATAAGTCCAGATACATAGGTGAGTCATCAAGACAAAATCCTCAACTGGCAAGATCCTCTGCTGACAGGACGCCAGCACACCCCAGGACGCAGACTAAGCCAAATTATTCTAAGGCAAGGAAGTCAGCGTCAGCTGCCAGTGGAATCCGACAGCCAGCACCAGCTGTTCAGAGATTCCACGCACAACCTTACAAGTATGCCAGTTGCCAGCATACTTACAAGGGATCCAAATCTCAGCGGAATACTGAGAGGAGGATATTTCCCGATAGGAGGAATACCTATCGGAGGCCTGAGCCCAATCAAAACCTTTTCTCAAGGGCTGGGAAGGCTAATCATCGTGGTCCTCAATTTCAGAGACCACCAAGGCAACACGATCAGTCGGAAAGAAATTTCCGACACTCTTGGAGGAAGATTACCTCCAGAGGATCTGCACACACAGCCACACCTTCCAAAACCATGCATTATTTTAGAAGGAAGGGAAAGGCCACAGGTGATGTCAGCAAGGGTAACACCAAGCTGAAGATCACACAAGTCTGGATTCCGAAAGGAATGTTCCAGAGATCTAACCCTGCAGGACCCGCTGATGATCGGGGACCTAAATGATTCTATTTTTTTGCAGGAACTAGGTCATGCAAGTCAGCTTCAGAGGTCGAGCGAGTGGATCATTGATAGTGGTTGCTCCGCTCATATGACTGGTGAGGAGTTCCTGTTTTCAGAGCTCACCAAGGTCAGAGGACCTCCAGTTATCTTTGGTGATAACTCCAAGGGCCGAGTTATCAGCAAGGGATGCATAGAGAAAGATGATGTGCGTATTGTCAACGTATCCCTTGTCACCAACCTGAAGCACAACCTCCTGAGCATCAGTCAGCTGTGCGACAATGGTTATACCATTGTGTTTGACAAGTCTGGGTGCCAGATCAAGAATGAAGATTCTGGTGAGACCAAGCTGAGAGGTGTCAGGAAAGGAGGCCTTTATGTCGTTGACTGGCAAAGCGGGAAGACTGATACATGCTTTGTAGCCACCAGTTCCATGGAAACTAACTGGCTGTGGCACAAAAGGTTAAGTCATCTGAACTTCAAAACTATTAATTACCTAACCAAGCATGATCTTGTAGATGGTCTTCCCAAGGGCGGGTTCAAGAAGGAAGGAATTTGCAAGGCATGCCAGCAAGGCAAGCAAACCAAGAAGTCCTTCAAGAACCAGTCGCCAGTCTACCCCAGTACCAGTCAGGTACTTGAGCTGTTACATATGGACCTGTTTGGACCAGTAACGCCGCAAACCATTGGAGGAAGACGATATTCGCTGGTAGTAGTTGATGACTACTCGCGCTATACATGGGTAAAGCTTCTCAGAACAAAGGATGAGGTGAAGGTGATTCTTCCTGAGTTGATCATCCAAGCTCAGAAACAGAGAGAAGCTGTGGTAAAGCGAATTCGTTCGGACAATGGGACTGAATTCTGCAACGGTCCGCTGATGGATTTTTGCGCGGAGGCCGGGATCAAGCATGAGAGATCTACTCCAAGGCAACCGCAGCAAAATGGACTGGCAGAACGTAGGAACAGGACGCTGAAAGAAGCAGTCCGGTCCATGCTGGCTGAGTCCGGCTTGGGACAGAGTTTCTGGGGAGAAGCGTTGGTGACTGCCTGCTACACTCAGAATAGAAGCGGGATCAACGACAGACTCCAGAAAACTCCCTACGAAGTGTACTTTGGTCGTAAGCCTTCTATAGCTCATCTTCGTGCATTCGGTTCACCATGTTATATCCATAATAATGGGAAGTCGAAGTTAAATGCTTTCTCGCCTAAGGCTGATGAGGGTGTGTTTGTCGGATATGGACATCCCTCTCACAAGGGCTATAGAGTATTTAACAAGACTACCCAGCTTGTGGAAATAACATGCAATGTTGTTTTTGATGAAGCTACTTTAGTGCGCAGGACCTTACGCCAACTGGCTGAAGATGTTCCTGAGGTCGAGGATGTCAGTGACCAGTTGGGCAGGAATTCTTCCGATGCTCAACCAACTGGTTCGACTAGACCTATGAATGGATCATCTTCACAACCAGTTCCCTCAGGTGCCCATCAGCAACCTGAGAGGGTCGGTGATGCAAGTGACCTTGCTGAGACCTTTCACTCAATCTCTCTGAGTAATCCATGCAACAATCTAGGGGGAATCCCTACTGGCCTTTTTGAAGAAGAAGGCAATGATGGACCAGCTGGAATGGATGTTCCAGCTGATGCTGACAACGTTGGTGAAGGTTCAGACAATCAGTCAGAAGGTGATGCTGATGAAGTTGTTCCAACTGGTGAAGGTCCAGCACCAGCTGATGTTGCAGCCCCGACTGGTGGAAATGTGGAAGCACCAGTCGTCAGGACAGATGAACCTGTTTCACAGCCGGCGCCAGCAGTCGCTGGTCCTCCCAAATGGTTGAGGGATCACCCAACTGATGCTATTCTCGGTGATCCGGAAGGTTCTGTCCAGACTCGACACGGCAGTGCGCTCCTGAGTTGTTTTATCTCTCAAATGGAACCTACTTCCATAGGAGTGGCGCTCGAATCTGCCGATTGGATCAATGCCATGCAAGAGGAGCTTGCTGAATTCACTCGCAATAACGTTTGGGACTTGGTGGAGAGACCATCACATCAGTCAGTGATTGGCACCAAGTGGGTTTTCAAGAACAAGCGAGATGAGAATGGCACCGTGGTCAGAAATAAAGCTCGATTAGTCGCCAAAGGTTACAGGCAGTGTGAAGGGATCGATTTCGATGAGACCTTCGCACCAGTTGCCAGAATGGAGGCGATACGACTGTTCCTTGCTTATGCAGCGTATCACGGCTTCACAGTGTTCCAGATGGATGTGAAGAGCGCCTTCCTGAATGGCGAGCTAAAAGAGGAGGTATATGTCGAGCAACCTCCAGGCTTTGAAGTTGGCACCAAGGTGTACAAGCTGAGAAAGGCCCTGTATGGATTGAAACAGGCGCCCAGGGCTTGGTACGAAACGCTGTCACAATTCCTTACCAGCAATGGATTTCGGAAAGGGAAGATTGATAGGACCCTCTTTCTTCTCAAGGATGGAGGTGACATGCTGATGGTGCAGATCTATGTTGATGACATCATATTTGGATCAAGGAATATAACTCTCTGTGAGAAGTTTTCTCAACTGATGCAGACATCATTTCAGATGAGTATGATGGGCAAGTTAACATACTTCCTAGGACTACAGGTCCAGCAGTCAGCTGATGGAATTTTTATCAGCCAGCGGAAGTATACGAAGGATTTGATTCAGAAATATTGCCCAGAGAAAACTAAGTCCCTCAGAATACCTATGAGCACCAGTTGTCAAATATTCCTTGATGAGCAAGGTGAATCAGTTGATCCTACCATCTACCGAGGAATCATTGGATCACTTCTCTATCTCACAGCCAGCAGACCCGACATTTCTTATTCAGTCGGAGTGTGTGCCAGATTTCAAGCAAATCCGAAGAAGTCACACATGGAAGCTGCCAAGAGGATAGTGAAATATCTGAAGGGGACTGAATCTCTCGGAATATGGTATCCCAGGAATGATGAGCTTACACTCATTGGATATTCAGATTCAGACTTCGCTGGATGCCGTATTGACCGGAAGAGTACCAGTGGTACGTGTCAGTTTCTAGGACACAAGCTAATCAGTTGGTTTAGCAAGAAGCAGCACTCAGTTGCTACATCTACCACTGAGGCTGAGTATGTTGCCGCTGCCAGTTGCTGTGCTCAAATTATCTGGATCAAGCAACAACTGGAGGATTATGAAGTGGACACTGGCTGTGTTCCAATCTATTGCGACAACAACAGTGCTATGTGCATCACGAAGAATCCGGTTCATCACTCCAGAACCAAGCACATAGATATTCGACATCACTTCATTCGTGATCATGTCGAGAAGAAGGATGTCAGCGTGGACTATATCAGAACTGAAGATCAACTGGCTGACATCTTCACCAAGCCACTGCCAGAAGCAAGATTTAAGGAGTTGTGCATCAAACTCGGTCTTATGGAGATTGATGTGAGCCCCAATGATGAGGAAGAATGAGTCCCAGCTCTCATTCTGTTCTTGATCTTCTGGAGGACGCTGATTACGACTAAGTCCAAGCTCTTAGTTGTTTTCATTTAAGTGGTATCTCTATCTTTCAACTGGTGTCTACTGCGGAATCTTGCCAGCACAGGCCCTCAGTTGAAGCGAAATTGGGTCCCAGCTCCCAATTCCTAGAGAAGAGAAGATTATGCGGAATAAAATTGAGTCCAAGCGCTCAATTTTCCATCTTTCCAGTTGCCAGCTGATAACTGATGGAAGTCTGCCAGCAGCAAGTACTATCAGCAAGTGGTGTCAGTTGCTAACTGATGA